>JBAMYA010113713.1:0-19017 GCA_037176975.1 Arrhamphus sclerolepis
GGTCTCATGAGGAAACGCAGCTTTGGATATAAAGTTTTTCTTGTTCCCGAATACAAATATTTTTTAAAGTATTTGTTTGAAATAAGTATTCGTAAAAAACACGTTATTTGTGCCTTTCCGAATACCGTATTCGGGTTCGGCCCAACCCCTAGTCTCCACATTGGTGCATCGATGGTGGAGAATATTAAGGCAGCAAACAAAACACTTGCTAAATTTAAATTTAATTGAGGGGGCTCAAATGGTTGGGCAAGACCCTGTTTGAGAGCAAATGTGGTAAAGATGCTGATAGCATATTCTTTGCACCCTTTCACTAAAGGAGCCAAAAACTTTCAAATCTTAATATATATTTTGTCATTTTCAGTGTGTAGATTGCAGCTTAGAAGATGTCTGAAGCCAAAGAGGAAGAGAACGGCGCCTAGAATGATTCAATGGCCGCAGTTGTCGCTAGCAAGTCAGACTAGGTCAAGGATGGACCCTGGAAGTGCTTTTACGTAGAGGAAAGAGCAGCATTTTGGTCTCTGACCTGTTATTTTGGTTGAGAGAAGATCTTCCTTCTTGAAGTTTTGAAGGCTGCAGACAGGGAGCAGGTGGATGGAGGGAGGCCCAGTGACCTGTGACAGTCTGTGAACCTTCCTGCTGAAGCAGCAGCCAAAACATACTAAAAAGATTTAGTTATAAAACATGCATCAGAATCAACCCAACAGAGAAATCACAAAACGGGGATGTTACTGAACAGGCCTCCTGCAGGTCTAAGAATTGAAAAGAATTTCATTTTATTTAATTACCGCAGCTGAATGATTTAGTACCAAAAAATAAGCAACTGTGAGGCTCATCTCATCTCCCATCCATTTAAAATTCTCTGGACCTTCGGCTTCAACTTTAAGTAAATAAACTTGTAAAAACAAGTGTCAGAAATATTTTTTGAATTCCCATCAGTTTAGCAAGTGGTCCTGTTTAATTCAGTGAGACATGAATTATGCAGAGGCCTGTACTGCTCTGAACACAGGCAGCTAACTAGAAATGATTAAAAAGAAAAAGAAAGGGAGAAAAAAAAAGATTTCTTTTTTTTTTTTTTGTTAATACGTTAATCATTTTTGCCGAAGTCTGCTCCCCCGAGAAATGACATTTTGAAGCCATTCAGACTGTTTAGGCTGTTCTGTTATCATCTCATTATGACCCCTGTTCCTACGTCCTTGTTCTGCTTGGCTTGCTGACTAATAAGTCAAGAGTAATGGAGACGGGCAGGAGAGTCTTTGAGTGTTGCCCCCAAGCACAGAGACATGACAAAACTGAATAGCTTCATATGAGAATTATGGTAATAGGTTAATTTGGGTTTAGACTTTCAGCTTTGTGTTTCTCTCTCTCTGGTTTTTGTTCCTCCCTCTCTGTCTCATCCTCTCTGGCTGGATGCCAGCAGGATATTGGAGACGGGTTGTTCTGAGAATCAGAGAGAGACAAATAATGACTCACCGTGATTTGGAGGAAGTACAAGAAAACATTATGAATCGATAGTGCCTGCATTCAGGATCTGTCTGTTTTCAAAGGGGGGGGAGGAGGGGGGGGGAGTCCAGTGAGCTAATGGGGACTGAAGTGTAAAATCCTACTGTAACTATACTGTAGATGTGAGGAATGAGCTTTACACCAGTTTCTGTAAAGATCATTCATGCAAAATAGAATCCAACTCATGTTGGACTGATGTTTCTTATCAGGCCTTAAATATTTAAGTCTCACATTCTTAGACCAAAACAAACAAGCAAAGAAAAAGAGAAAAAAAGCCACTCCGATCCCCTCCTTTTTCTGTTTCTCCAGCATCCTCTCATCACTCCCCCCTGCAACCCAGGGCGATCGTTTTCCAACAAGCTTCAGTTTGCTGCAGCCAACCTGCGTACCACATACAGAAAAATCCCACATGTGTGCAGCCTTCGCTGAATGTTTATATTATCGATCTGCAGAGGAAAAACAGCAGGAGCAGGATACCTGGAGGTAGTCACTGGGAAAATTAATTTAGGACGACACGGGCGAGTGGCAATTGATCGCCTGCCCCCTGTGCTGCTGTGATGCTCACAGCTAAGTTAAGCCACGGCTAAGTTTTATCTAGTCATATGACACACGTCCACATGAACACGCACGCACCTCAAGCAGCATGATGAGATGTAGGAAGAATACCAACAGAGTGCCAATGGAGCCTAAGGTAAATAAATAAATAAATGATTTACCACTCTCATTATATCAAAGATTGTACAACTCATATTTGTGTTTCTGGGTGGAAAGAATAGAAAGAGGCAGAAAGGGGTGGAAATTCAGCAATCTGTACAGCAATTATAAATAATTTAGCACACACAGTAACTGGCTGTGGATCTTTCCCCACTTTGAAGGAATACTGTGTAAAAATAAATTGCTCATTACAAGTGTCCAAATCTTTGAACATAAGCCTTGGATTAACATCATGAGCAATGTTTATGGGTCTGTGATTGATGATGCTCCTCCCCGGCCGTCTGCTCCCTGATGTAATATGCATGCTTTGTTTTTCTTCCGTTTCCTCTGCAACTCACAACAGACTCCCAGTAATTTTCAAACCCCAGCAAAATAAAAAAAATTAACTGATTTGGTTAATTTAATTTGAACTCAACATCACTTCATTCTAAGGTTCATTCAAAAATAAATAAAAAGAAATCTCAATAAAGGCTGCTTGTGAAGCTATGTCTCCAAAGCATTTGTTTTTTTTAGCAAAAATCAAATGGCTTGGTGTAGAAGTCGAGTCAAGCTGGAGTGCTTTACTTGAGCTCAGTTTAACCTCATTATAATTTTTCAATTAGAGGCTGATTTGAAGTTTTTGGCAACCACAGAATCACAAACTCTCCAGCCAGCTGGGGTCTTTACAATCATTCGCTTTGGTTCAAGGGGAGGCTGTGAATGAGCGAGAGCAATGAATTGCCCTGTAAACTGTAATAACCGCGAAAAACACTGGCATTGAAATTTGTGTTTTCAGGTGGGGTTTTTAATAAACATAATTTGTCCAGACTTAAAACAAAACAAGGAACACTGCAGTCCCTTTGTCTGAGAAATGTAAGAACAGACTGTTTAATACCCTCTGAAATAAATGCAATTAAACCAATTATGTATCGTCAGAACATTTAATGAAATGTACAGTTGTCCACAACAACAAAAAGACTTCCATTATATTGTGAAATGAAAAGGGTAAAAAGAAAATGTGCCCTAGTTTGGCATAAAAAGGCCCAGCCGTCTCTGGTTTCTTCAGTGGAAAAGTGGTAATAATACTTTTATCTTGACACTCCTGTTTTACACAAAATGTAAAGATAATACATTTCAGTGTCACAAAAGTGCAATGAGGTGGTGCCCAGAAGAGTCTAAATAAGATGGGTCTATGAATATTGATCAAATGAGTGTGTGGAAAAACATAATGTCTGAAGAGCTTTGGGCTGATCAGGTGGTTTCTGTCCTTGACATGCGCTGCTGGTCCACATCGTGGAGGCCACCGCTGCTGGAAGAGACAAAAAACCTCTTCTTGTTCTGGACGGTTTCTATCGCTTCGACTTCTACCTTTTCCAGCAATTGGGTTCTCTAGTTGAGCAACTTTCACCTCAGACCATTTCAGGACCCTTTCAAGCTGGCAAACCCAGCCAACAGCAAACAACATCTTAAACAAGCACATAGAGTAGATGAAGTAGCCGAGGTCCACTGGGCCCTGTAGCCGTTCGGCTAGCAACTCAAGCCTACGCTTGTAGGCTTGCCCTACCTACAGTATGAGCAAGGAAAAAGAGGCTTCAAAAGTAGTCTTCAGAAAACCTGTTGGTGACATCATGGTGGGTTTGTCCAGTTCTATACAGTTTATGATGTAAACATATGGCTGAATGTATCAGTGGAATGATTCTTTAATCAAATCCCATGAAAACCATTGAGGATAGCTAAAATCTACTACTGAAAAACAAACAAACATAACGTTTCCAGGCTGCCCCTTCATCACATCTGATTCTGCTCCTAACTTTCATGGACAGAATTTCTAGGCGCAGCTAAAAAGCAGAGGGGTTCTGGTTTGATGATGTCGGGAGTTAATCTCCGCTTTTTGCGGATGATGTGGTCCTGTTGACATCATCGGGTAGTGACCTTCAGCTGTCATGTAAGCCAAGTGTGAAGCGGTGGGGATGAGAATGAGCACCTCCAAATCTGAGATCATGGTTCTCAGTCAGAAAAGGGTAGACCTTTCCTTTAACTCAAGTGGAGGAGTTTAAGGATGTCGGGGCCTTGTTCACGAGCGAGGGAAGAATGGAGCGGGAGATCGTCAGGTGGTGGTGCAGCGTCTGCAGTAATGCTAACTGTACTGGTCTATTGTGGAAAAGAGAGAGCTGAGCCAAAAGGCAAGGCTCTCTGTTTAACCCCCACCATCCCCTTTATCTGTTTAGCCATACCTGCATGATAGCTTTTACACCTGCAACAACTCCACGTGTTCGGTCTCTGACAAAGGATTTAAGTTAAGTATGTTGGTGCTTTGAGATGCAGCAAAACAGCTGAAATCAGGACACCGTCTGTTGCTCTTCTTGTACAGACAAGATGCAATATGTTTGGTGATGTCAACTCTTCTCAGTGAGCTGGCAGATCCTCTCATCCCACTCTCAGTCTGACTGACATTTCTCAACACCGCTTCCTGTCTAACTGCTCGTGGGGGGGCTGGATGAGGAAATCAACAATTTTGAGGGATGGATGTTTGATGTGAAATGTAGGCGTTTTTCTTTTCTTTTCTTTTTATGGAAATTAGGCTTTTCTGCTCATATCCTGCCTTCCCGTCCTCTGAAAGAGCTGTCCTCCAGTGCAGTTGGTGTAAGAGCCCAGCTCAGACAACTCCAGCCTGCCAAAAGTCTGCCGCAGATTCCTTCAATCCCTCTCCACAGTCGTCTTATCCGGGGCTCCACCATCCCAGGGCTCTGGCAGTCGCCAGCAAACACACTGCAAGCTGATCACATACGTCACGGTTAACTTGGGAGGCCCGTGCGTGTACCTCATTTCACCTTGCTTTGAGAGAGTGCTCATTTGAGAGAGGTGAAAAAAAAGGCTTTTTTTTTCTGTAAAGCCCTGATTTATACGGAGTTTCTAATTTTTCCATTTCTGAGGTGAAGCCCGCACTTTTCTTCTAGCATCTCTCTTTAATTATTTCCCTCACGCTCATTTCAAACCTTAGTCTTCACACATCATATTAAGGGGCTTTGATCAGTTTTGCGTGATGCGCATCATCATGCAAGTCGTTTCACACAGCCAGAGGCCGCCATCATTATTACCAATCAAAACACCATCCAGAGCGTTGCAACACCCATCTGCGGTTTTCTCAATTATACATCAAAAACAAAGTCCTAGAAGCTTCAAAAGGTGGGAGTGAATGCCTGGACTGCATTTGGACCTGAGTACTGACTCCCTGACACCATTTGAGGGTGACAGGTTAAGCCCCCCCCCCAAAAAAAAACCCTTTGTGTTCTGCTCCCTCAGATGCCCTCAGCCATCTCTGTGCTCTGAAAAGTTAAGGCTGTTGTGTTTGACATCTCTCTCTTCTCATTTGTTCATTTGAAGTCAGGATTTCTCAACGGTTTGAGCTGTCATTAGCTGTAACTCGCCCCTCCCTCACTACTGCAAGTCTCAGCTCACCCCGGGGGGCCTGGAAGCATGGGGGAGGGGTTCAGTCTCATCCAGCAACAGGATGAACATTATTCCTGGAGAGTGCAAGCTTGTAGTGTCACCACAGAGGATGGAAACCAGCACAGTCTTCTTTTTCTCCATTAGTGCCGAACAACATCGCTTGCTTCCTTATAAAATAGGACTTCTCCTTGATCTAACACCAATTAAATGAGATTTATAGAAACAAAGAGGGAAAATATTGGGGTTTTCAAAAAGGATTAGCAAACGCACCAAAGTTATTACAGCTGCCATTATCATCTCTAAAATTACATTTTACTAATTAAGGTAATTGGAAAAAATGAGAATCAACAATGATTACACGACATTATGGGACATAATTCTGCCTGACAAATACATCACATTGTGTGGACTGATAAAAGATGTTCTGCTGGTTGGAAACCATAATAAACCAGATCCCAGAAGTCCAGGCACTGCACTTTACAGGAAGGTCATGAACAGATCGGGTGTGTTGTCCAGCAGGTGATCATACAAATCATCATCTCCAACTGTTTAATTAAGTAATTCCACACCATCTTTAATGCAATCCAATACAACACAATCCAATCCAACCGAAACCATTGCAGTCTATGCCACACTAATCCAATCAAATCCAAAACCAGTCTAATCTGATTCATTCCATTCCAAATCAACCCAAGCCAATCATTTCAGGTCCAGTCTAATCCATCTCATTCTATTCCAGTTTAATGTCGCCCAGTTCAGTAGAGTTCAGTTCAATTAAAATGGCTCTTTATACTCACCAAAGGAAAATGATTTTATTAAAGAAAATAAGAGTAGTTGAAAGTCAATTTCTATAAGAAGTGATTGTAAAATTAAAATCACCGGAGGTTTTCTTCTTCTCACAGTCTTCAGTAAGAGCTACATGACCCAGACCTGGACTTGTGGTAGGGTGATAACAGCAGAGCTGCAACTGTTGACCTCTGGATCACAGCCTGTGGGAGCTCCGGTCAGTCAGTCTCAATCTAAATAAGGTCACCAAGAAAATTAAAAGAAATTAAAAAAAATAAAAATGCAGAGAGCAGGCTCCTTTTCTTTGATTTCATCAAACAGCTGAGGGTGTCACACAGCAGCAGGACTGATTTGCATGTTCATTTCCAGAGAGGTGCTGCACACAAATTATGCATGTGGCACACTGGTGAGACTTAATTATTTAAACCTTCTGATGTGCCATTATGATCTTACGGTAGTCTTATCCATTTTAATGCTTTTCTGCAAAACAAACAGGTGATCCGTAGCACACAGGCTTGAGTGGAATCACTGAGAACTAAACATATACGCAGCAGAGGGAGCTCAGCACAGCTGAAGCTCTTGCTGAAACAACAATCTATTTTTCTTGCATCGAGAGGGTTTTCACAGGATGTTTTCAGTTTAAGAGTCAAGAAATAAAGAACTATGAGAATATATGTGTGTTATATGTGTATTCCCTCATTTCTTTTGCTGATTGACATAAGTGAATCATCAGGTTGAGCTTCAGGTTAAAAGCAGCTTATATCTCTTACTGAGGACTGTGACGTATGTAAAATCCATTGTAAAGTGATTTTTACAAGGCCCAGTTGTTGAAAGTGACTTTACAATGCTCGCTGACTGATTAAACTCAGTCTTTTTTTTCTGTCATGGTTAAGGGGCAAATGGCGACACTTTGAGTTGTATAAAAAGGAACAAAAAGCAGATGGAAGAGAGCACCAGCACCAAATCAGTTCAGTAAATCTCAGACCCCAAACTAAAATGTTCCATCCAAGGAGGGCAGCTAACGCTAGTAGATGATATGCAGGGACAAGGAGGTCTCATCTGTCCAGGAAGGAATACTTTGAATACCTGGATATAAACTGCACTGCATCACTATCTGTGTGGAGTGTGAAAGAAACAAACCTTTGGCAGAGAAAAGGTGCTTCATTAAAACAGAAATAAATTTTTCACGAGGTCATGACTGCTTTGAAACCACAAAGTCAATGTGAAATATTAATAAATAGGATTATTTGTATTTTGCTCTTGGCCCATACATTTCAGGGATAGTGTTATTGTCCAGACTGTCAAAATCTCCCCAGGGTGCATGATACCCTACAGAAGGCTTTGGCTTCCATTTGAAATGAGTAAGTTAATAGCTGAAACAGGTGGATATGTTTAACAAAGACACAAATATGGTTCCTTTGCTGCTCTTTGATGTGTTAGTCTCTGAGCCTTGTCTCTAGTTGCTGGTAATTCTGTCCATCCATCCATCTATAGCCAGCTCTATAAACATCTATACCTATCCCAGCTCTCCTCAGATGTAAGGCAGGGGTACATCTTGGACAGGTCCGTTGCTAGTAATTAAAACTCTTATTTTAGTTGGTTAAGCCCAACCCATTAAATTTAATTAGAGTGCCTCAAAGAGACTTTTGTAGGAACTTTAGTAACCTATGAAAATGGCCCAGAGGCAAAAACCTCAAGAGCCTTCAAAAGAATCCTTTGCACTTTGTCTGCTCTCAGCATCAACAGATTAGATGACTGCAATGCAGTTCGGTCCTTGTTATACAAACTCATTCCAAGTGCCAACTGCTAGCCCCTGAGCCATGACCAAAAAAAAAATAAAAAACAAAAAAAAAAACTGAGCTTTATCTAACATTAAGATCTCCTGTTGCTACCTGTTTGATGCATAACTGGCTTAAAGATCCTGCTCCTGGCCTGTGAAGCTCTTAATTGCCTGGAACCAAATTACATATCTGACATGCTTCCAATTTATCAACCCAGCAGCTCTCTCAGGTCACTAGACAGATGCCGCCTTCAAATTCCCAGTGCTCATTCTAAATCTGCCGATAGAGATCTGTGTATGTGCACCCAAAGCTCAGAACAGCCTGCACCCTCTCCTCAGCTTTGCACAAAGTCTTTACCAGTCAAGCTTTTTATGTGTATATGAAGTCTGTTCATCTGTATCTGTTTTAACCCTTTTATTGCTTCCGTTGCCCTGACAGCACATTGAATCACTTTTATTTATGACTGGAAGTGTCATATTCAATTGAATGTGTGTGAGACTATTTTGATGCTGCTGTAACCTTTACCACAAAAAAATAATCGTGGTGTGAAAACACAGAAGTTTACATAAGCTATCTGCAGACTTGTCAGTTCCATGTTAGACTGAGGTGTTTCCTCCAAGGGGGACGGTGTGATCAGGATGAAGGCATAACAACCTGGCAGTCTTGGGAATCACTGCTACAATATTTTGCAGCTGGTGAGTATCCCACTATTAAAAGGTACTTTCAATAATTGCTTCTGTCCCTGGGTAATATTTAACCTAGATAAAGTAAAGCCCTTTTCAGCCACTTCACTTACGCTTGATTTGCGATCCTGCTCAATCTCAGGTGGCTCTTTACCCTTTTCAGTTGAAAGAGAAATCCCATTTTACTGCAACTTAATTGTCTCATTTACATCATTTTGGCAAACTTTTGAACTCAAAATAGATTTCTTAGAGCAGCTGGAGAAAGTAAAAGCACAGAGACAAAACAATGACGTAAATTAAACCTTTTTTCCAACTTTAGATACTAGTTTGGGGAACTCTGAGCTTCACATGAGGAGGAGGGAAAAGACAAGTCATTTGAAATGAATGCTAGATTTTCAGTAACCAAAAGCTAAAATGAACTGAATGTAAATACATTCCACTGAATTGGATTTAATTGAATTATAACTGCTTCACAATTGGACTGAATCGTACAGGTACTGAGTCTGTTTGCTTTCTCTGTAAAGTGCCCTGAGTTTGCTTCTGTTGCATGTTGGTGCCGTACAAATAAAATTAATTGAATCATTATTAGCAGGTGGGTGCAGGTTATCTGTCCAAAGATGGCAGCCCAAAAACCCAAATACAGCAAAAGAAGAAAATAACAAAAAAAAACCCTCATAAAGCAGAGGGCAGAGTTTCTTCAGAAAAATACACCCTCACACACTTCTGCTGTGGCAAATTACTTTAGCGTGAGCTCTGTTTTTTTTTTTAGTTTGTTTTTGTAGAAATATCCTGCTTCATCTGTCCGTCACAATGACTTCCTCTGACAACCTGAAACATTTATTTATAAATGTTTTGATCCTCTTGGAAAGTGACAATACAGGAGTTTTCTGTTCTAAGAGTCAGTAAAGTCAGCGGTTTTTACATTTAATTTAATTTAACATTAGGCATTTGGCAATTGGAGAATACTCCCCTGTAAGTATTTCTCCAGCCTTTGTGTGTATTCGAGTCACATGTACAGTAATATTTTGGCAGCTGGTTGCATTTTTACTAAGACCTTCAAGTAGGGCCTCCAACTCAAGTGGACCACTTTTCAGGATGTCATATACTGGTGGCTTTAAAGGAAACATACCAGTATAAAATGCATAGTGTTGCTTTTGCCCAACAGTTTCGACAGTTTAATTTTTTTATCAAAAAGGAGGAGCATTTCTGAGGAAAATAGTCCAATTTCTCACAGTTCCCAGCTCAGTTCTAACTGACACTGGTTAATAATAATAATAATAATAATACATTTTATTTGAAGCGTCTTTCAGGTCACTCAAGGGCACTTTACAAGATAAAAACACAATAAAATAAATAAAACAACAACAAGAACACAACAATAAAATCACAGGAAAAGAAAGTGCAGTTATGGACCGTGGTTGTTGGATTGTCATTTATTCAAACATTTTTTTAATCGTCATTTGTACTTCTTTATAGCTTTTACCCTGCTTTTTACACACATTTTATTTATTTACACAGATCATTTGTGTTTGCGATCTGTGCAAGCGACTCAAAATCTTGTTCAGCGCCACAGAGATGCAGCCTGAATGACAATAAAGGAAATGTTGAATCTTGTTAAAAGGAACAGGATTACCCATGTGGTCCAGCTCTGTAGGAACCTGTTGCTCTGTGGTCTCATGACAGTTAAACAGCCCAGCAACCTCCAGTAAGTCAGACATTTCTCACTGCTACTGTCCCACCGCGTGTTGCTGGCATTTACTTTTTAGTCTGCGAGATGCAGATAAAAAAAACATCAAAAGGCTTGTTAGACCAGGGAGCGTTAGGAACATTCAGTCAGACTCTTTGATGTGGGGATTCAACCCCCACCTGTCCACGGTGTAAGAAGTCTCACAAACCTAAAACCAACAAGCCCCAGAAGTAGAAAGCAGAAATGCTGTCACATTTTGATAATTTTTATCTAGATAAAAATCTGAAACAATTTATAAATGGTTAACAGTTTTTTGTTTTGTTTTGTTTTTTAAAAAGGCACAGGGGAAGAATCTGGATAATCATCTATGAGGTCAGGGCATTAGAGACTGAAGTGTTTCTGTAATCTCAGTCCTTGAGTCATGAGCACGCACCAGAAGGCTTTGTCATGCTCGAGCTCTGCCTGCGGCAGTCTTCCTCTCACCTAGGACCTGACAGCAGCAGTGTCTCCCTGCCAGGCCACAGCGGGCCGGGGCAGACGCATGGGAGCACCGGCTACAGGATTCGCACGCACCAACAGGAGCATTTCTCTGCCTAAACCAGACAAAAAAGGAGGCGAGTACAAACACATATGTCTGACACAAATTCTGAAAACCCCTTCTCTATGTTCAAGTATAACATGAAACAACAGATCCGCTTCTGTAATACTCACACACTCCTGCCTCCCGACCATCTAATTATCACTTGAGGTGAATTTGCTTATTCATCTCCTCTGCAGATAAATTAGAGCACACGCCATTGCACACCTTGTGCTCATCAGTTACCCAAGTGAGACAGGTGGTGCTGGATAATCAGTGCGCGTGCCCTCTCAATAGCAGTATGTGCTGGCATCCTCCCCTGCCACACTTTCGCCGCCCACGCACACCAGCGCTGCAGATGGGCTCTGGTGTGGCGTGAGGCCGAAATACCCCTTTTGCAGTCCTCCACTGAATGAAAACACTCTTTCACTGTGAAACATTTAAAACCTACAGCGACAAGGTCAGAAGAACAACGAGCTGGGAAACTGCTGAAGCTGACAGATATGCAGGTTGACTAATCTTGGTTGCTTGACTGTCGGGAGAAAAACAAGAAGAAACACCAGGCCCTTGACAGTTCTAATATGACATGATCACTTTTTGGGAGGGTGAATAGAAATGTGCAGTAAACAGTAATGATCAGGTGGTAATAGCGTGAATTATTTGTAATACCCTCTCAATATCTAATGCATAAATAAATCCATAAATCAAAGAACATAGCAAAACCCCAACCAGCCAAAGTCCTACATCATTACATATGTATATTTATTTTATGATAGCTAATGGAGGCAGTATTTGTGTGAGTGTTGAGCCTTAGTATAATAACTTAATTTAATATCATAGGTATAGTTTTCTTCTGATATCTCTTCATGTGTCATCAGCATAGCAAAGGAATCTTTTTCCATTGTTATGCTAACGACACACAGTCCTAAATCAACACGAACTCTGAAGCCGTACTGGTCGGTACCCCGCATCAGGTCCAGGCATCCCCCATAAACACTCATCGCTTTTTCCAGACAAAACATTTCTCTTGGTGGCAACCTCGGTGTGCGTCTGGATCTTCACTTAACATTTAATAATCACATCAAACTTCTGTGTAAACTCATAAACATCGCCAAAATCCGCCGCACCCTCCCCCTCCCTGATGCAGTCCACGCCTTTGTCTCCTCCCCGACTCTGCCCAGACACGACGGCGAGGACGAGGAAGGCGATCTGAGGAGACGTCCAAAGTCATCGCCCTCTTCGTCCTCGTCTGTCTTCTCTAAGACGGTCTCCAAGTGTCTGCTGCCGGACGGACGGACCGTGTGTGTCGGAGACATCGTCTGGGCCAAGATTTACGGTTTCCCATGGTGGCCAGCCCGGGTGCTCGGCATCACGGTGTCACGGCGTGGCGACACGGGGCTGGCGGTGCGGCAGGAGGCACGCGTGTCCTGGTTTGGCTCCCCCACCACCTCCTTCCTGCCGCTCGGCCAGCTCTCGCCCTTCCTCGAGACTTTCCAGTCGCGCTTTGACAAGAAGAGGAAGGGGCCGTACCGCCGTGCCATTGCAGAGGCCGCCAGCGCCGCCAAGCAGCTCACGCCCGAAGTCCGTGCGCTGCTTACACAGTTCGAGACGTAGCACCAGTCACCACTGTCGTAGGCACCCCGGTCCCTCTCTGCACATGCCCCGCCCTTCAGGAGGTGGGAGGAGCTGAACGTCAGACTGATAAAACACCTGTTGTGTTCAGGTGGCAGGAGGCGGGGCTTATCTCTCCCACCTGTCAGGTGTCAGTGACAGCATTTCGTTGCTTGCTTCATCAGGTGTGATGTCATCAGCATCTTTAGGTGTGTCATAGTGATGTCATGAAGGTTCGATGTAGGATCAGCTGGCTGCCGCTGCATTCTCACCTTTTAGTTTCTGATGATTGTGACATCATGCATGACATCATCAACATGAAGTCAAAACGATGACAAAACACTACTGATGACACTGAGCGCTGATCCATTCATTGATTGGCCGAAAATGTCCAGATACATTTTTCTGTTTGAATTGGCGTGTTGACTGCTCCGGTCCGGTTCAGAGTGGTCTGGTCTGGTCTGGTTCAGTCCACTCTAATCCAGTGCACTCTGGTCCGGCCTGGTTCAGTCTGGTCTGGTCTGGTCTGGTATGGTCTGCTCCAGTATTGGTCAGACTGGTCTGGTTCGGTCCAATCCAGTCTGGTTCAGACAGTTCCATTCCAGTTCATAATGGTCCGGTTCACAACTGGTCCGGTCTGGTTGAGTCTGCTCCAGTCTGGTTCACACTGGTCCGGTCTGGTTGAGTCTGCTCCAGTCTGGTTCACACTGGTCTGGTCTGGTTCAGTCTGTTCCAGTCCAGTTCGGAACGCTCCTGTGTGGTTCAGACTGGTCCAGTTCACACTGGTTCGGTCTGCTCCAGTCAGTTCAGACTGGTTTGTTCCGGTTTATCAGCCCGGTTCCATCCGAGTTGAGCCAGCAACCAAAAATGCTGAGACTTACTGACATCACTTCCTGTTCTCGTTGTGTTCTGCTGGGTTCTCTGCTGTTTTCTAGAACTGCTCACAAAGAGTCCTGAAACTGTGAAACAAAGTGTTGTCCAAACTGAGGCTGGGGGCCCAGACACGGTCCAGAGACTGATGTGTTTGAGAGCCACGAGCCTGAGTTTGGGACGGACAGGTAGGACAGGTAGGACACACTGACTGTTAGCCAGGACAGCTGCTCTGCTGGTGATGAAGACGATGATGAAGGTGGATTTTCCCCTCGCTGTGTGTCGCCGGACTCTTTTTACCGTCTGTTTGCAGATCAGAGATTCTGAACGAGTGTACATGTTTTTTTTCTTTTTTTTCCTGTTTTGAATCTGTGAATAAACTGTCAAACTGCTCTTTAATCGTCATCGTGGTCATTTTCACTCTTCTTCTGTGGTGTTTCACGCCGGCTACCGACCTCAGATTTTCTCACCTGCAAACAGATGTTTGGTAAACGGGTCTGCAGAGGCGCTTCTACCAGAACGACCAGCAACAGGTGACATCACCAGGTTTGAGCAGTCCACCTGTTGCTGGTTTCAGGTAAAAAGGCCTCTGTTCTCCAGAGTGGGAAAATACCAACAGGTGCTGGCTAATTGCTGAACCTGGAGTCACCTGAAGCTGTAACTGGGATCAGGCTAAATACTGGAACTGACAACTAGAAACAAGAAGAAGCTGAAGACGTTTAAATGTAGAAACATAAATCTTAATATATTGGACCCGGTAAACTTGTAAGATTTAAACAAGATAAAAGTTAGTCACCTGACTACTAAAGTTGTAATGTTGTTCCTGGTTATCTGGTTCCAGTAAACATAATTTTAATGTTGTTCAGATTAGATGGCTGTAGAAATCTTGTAATATTAATCTAGTTAATATTGGCTGGCTACATTAAATTTATGATTTGAATCTAGATAAAGTTAGCTGACTCAGGTAAACTTATGTTAATTTAGTTAAATTGGCTCCAGTAAAATTATGTTAATCTTTTTAATGTTAACTGGTTCTAGTAAATTTCTGTTAATCTAATTGAAGTTGGAAGCATCAGGAAATGTGGGTTAATCTTGTTAAAGTTAACTGGTTCCAGTAAACTTATGTTAATTTAGTTAAAGGTAGCTTGCTCCAGTAAATGTATTTTAAACTAGATAAAGTTAGCTGGCTGGTAAATGTGGGTTAATCTAGTTAAAGTTAGCTGACTCCAGAAAGTTTACGTTAATCTAGTTAAAGTTAGCAGGCTCCAGTAAACATGGGTTAATCTAGTTAAAGTTAGCTGGCTCCAGTAAATTTATGTTAAAACAGGATCCATTAAATTTAAATTAATCTAGTTAAAGTTAGCAGGCTCCAATAAACTTACTTTAATCTAGATCAAGTTGACTGGCCCCAGTAAATTTATGTTAAGCTAGATGAAGTCAGCTGGTTTTATAAATTTACATTAATCCAGTTAAAGTTAGCTTGCTTTAGTAAACTTACGTTAATCTAGTTAAAGTTAGCTGGCTCCATTGAACTTTTGTTAATTGAGTGCTACAGGTGTGAGTCTTTCATTATTCTCTCTGCAAGCAATCCACAGATCAATTTTCTTCTGTTCACCTGCAGGACAGTTCCACACAGACCAGAACCAGCAGCTGAAAACTGGTTCTGGAGGAGGTACTCGTTGAACTCCCAGTTTATCCTGGGGAGTGTTTTATTTCCTTAAGTTTCACTGTGGTTGGACCTTCATGTCCACTGTAGATCAGAACTGAGGTTGTGGAACCTGGTACCTGCAGGACTCAAAACCACCATACAGACTCACCTGAAGTACAGGTGTTCACTCACCTGGTCCACTGGTGACCAGACTCACCTGCATCCCTTGGACTGCAGGTGTTACTGTTACTGATTTTTTGATGTTTATGGACATTGGTAAATGTTCTCCACAGGTGTGTTCAGGTATCTCTGACCTTCTGAAACCTGCCTGGTTTTTGGTATTGACGGATTAACTGATTGATTGATGTTCTCTGTCTCTCTGCAGCACACCCCTGAAGAGCTGCTGACACTCAGAATGCTGCGCTGTGATTGGCTGTGAGGCAGAGGGCGGGGTCACTGATCATATGGACATCAATAATCAATTATTTAATGAAGAGTTTATATTTATAAAAAAAAAAAGAATATGTATTGATCAGGCTGATCTGATCACTGTGTGTTTTCATGGATACCAGTTTTAAATCGTTGATGTCTAAGCTTTGTCTTTTTTGCGTCCTCCAATCAGCAGTCAGATTAAACAATCAGCTATTTTGAATGCTCATCTCCGTGGAAATGGCTGAGTGGCAGGTGAGGCTCCACCCCCTATACCCCACTGGTTTCTGCTCAAAGAGGTGGGAGTGCCTCAGCTCCAGTCGGACTGATTATTGATTATTGGAGTGGTTTGTGTTTGCACTAGTTAGTGTGGCTCCACCTACAGTGATTGACAGCTTCCTGATTCCAGGAAGTCCAATCCACTTCAATAAGACTCAAGTTCAGTTTAGTCCAATCCAGATGAGTTTAGTCCAGAGGAGTCCAGTCCAGACTAGGTCAGTTAGACTCAAGTTCAGTCCAGTCCAGCTTAGTCTAATCCAGGCGAGTCCAGTCCAGTTAGTGTGTAGCCCTGTGTCTGGACTCCAGACTAGTTCAGTTCAATTAGATTTGGGTAAAACCAGTCTTAATCCATTCCAGTCTAGTCCAGTTAAGAGTGTGGTCCACGCAAGTTCAGTCCAGTTCCGTTAGACTCAAGCCCAGTCCAATCCAGTAGTCCGTTCATATCTAGTCCACTTAGAGTCAAGTTCAACCCAGTTCAATTTATTCCACTTAAACTTGATAGAGTTTATGAAATTCCAAAGAACATTCTAGCGCAGGATTTGATCATCCATCTGGAGCACGTATGAGGCGACATTGCAGACAGTAACTTCCCTTAACAGAAACAAATCCTTCAGAACCAGAACCAGGGAGGGGGACATCTCAGTCCATCAGAGCCATAACTCACCGTCAGGTCAACAGTTTCTGGATAAAGTTCAACTTCTCAATGAAAACAGTTTCCAGGAGGGTAAAAGTGAAACTGCTGGAGGCTCAGAGTTCGGTTCTGAAGTCCTGGTTCTGAGATTGAACCAAATCCTGGTTCTAACCTGAGCCAGATCAGAGACCACCTGCATTTTCTCTAAACCTGTCCATGATCAATAATCACGACTGATGAACTCTTTTATGATTCTGCTCTGAGACCAGGCTGTGCCAGCTGAAACAGGTCTGACCCAGGTTCCAGATCTGGACTGGAAAATGATAAAGCTGCTCCTAACAGGTGTGGACTCTTTAAACTGGTCTGAGCTTGTCTAAACAAGTTTAAACTGGTTTAAATGAGCCTAAACTTGTTCAAACTTCTTTAGAATGCTTTAAACTAGTTTAAGTTGGTCTAAATCTGTCTAAACAGGTTTAAACTGGTCAAAAATGAGTAAACTCATCCAAACTGCTTTAGACTGGTTTAAACTGGTCTAAATATGTCTAAACCGACATACGTCTGAACTGTTTTAAATGAGTCTAAACTCATTTAAACTGCTTTAGACTCAAACTGGTGTGAGCTTGTCTAAACAGGTTTGAACTGATTTAAATAAATGCTTTAGACTGGTTTAAACTGCTCCAAATCTGTCTAAACTGGTTTGTAAGGGTGTGCATTAGTATAAACTAGTTCAAAGAGGTTTAGCCTGGTTTAAACAAATCTGAGCTATCAAAAATGTCTAGATATGTACAGATGTGTCTAAACTTGTCTAAACAGGGTTGTACTGGTTTAAACTGGTCTGAATTTATCTAGACTTGTGTAAATGAATGTGAAATGAGTGAAACAGTTTATCTGAACTTGTCTGGGTGTTTGGATTGTGTTCTGAGATGAAACGGAAAATGATTATTATTGTTATATTATGTACTAACGCAGGTGACAAATGCAATAAATGACTGCATGTGTGGACTAGTTAGCAGCGTGACTGGAGGGAGGGAGGGGGGGAGGGGGGTACCAAAACTATATGATTCAGAATCATCACGTGTACCTGATAATAAATGATCAATGACTCCCAAGAAGCCAAGGTCCACAGGACTTAATGACTTCAGAGCCGTCGCCCTGACCTCTGTGGTTATGAAGTGCTTTCACAACTCAAAGTGATTAGTGGCCCCTCCTGGACCCCTGCAGTTTGCCTCTAGCGCCAACAGGTCTGTAGACGATGCAGTCAACGTGGCCCTCCACTACATCCTCCAGCACATGGACTCTGCAGGTACCTACACCAGGATCCTGTTTGAGGATTTCAGCTGTGCTTCAGGAGAAGCTCTCCCAGCTGAGTGTTCCTGACTCCACCTGCAGGTGGATTACAGACTTCCTGTCTGACAGGAGACATGTGAAGTATGTGAAGCTGGAAAACATGTCTCTGACTCACAGCCCATCAGCACTGGTTCCCCCCAGGGCTGTGTTCTTTCTCCACTGCTCTTCTCCTTGAATACCAACAGCTGCAGCTCCACTCACCAGTCCGTCAAGCTCCTGAAGTTCATGGACACCACCACTCTCATTGGACTCATCTCTGATGGTGACGAGTCCACCTACAGGTGGGAGGTTGACCATCTGGTGACCTGGTGCAGCCAAAACAACCTGGAGCTCAATGTTCTAAGGACAGTGGAGATGGTTGTGGACTTCAGGAAGAACCTTTCCAGTTCCTGGGAACTATCATCTCCCAGGATCTCAAGTAAGAGCTGAACATCAGCTCCCTCATCAAGAAAGCCTAACAGAGGATGTTCTTCTTGCAGCAGCTGAAGAAATTCAACCTGCCACAGACAATGATGGTGCACTTCTACTCCTCCATCATTGAGTCCATCCTCACCTCCTCCATCACCATCTGGTACCTGTTGCCACCACCAAGGACCAGGGCAGCCTGCAGCGTGTTGTTGGGTCTGCAAAGAGATTGGCGTCCATCTCTCCAGGACCTGTGCACCTCCAGGACTCTGAGGCGTTCAGGGAAGGATCCCTCCCACCCCGGTCACAAACTCTCTGAGACCCTCTCCTCTGGCAGGAGGCTGAGATCCATCAAGACCAAAACCTCACGCTACAAGAACAGTTTCTTCCCATCTGCTACCAGTCTGATCAACAAGGCCTGGAGACCACTGACTCTCTCCCCTTCCAGACCTCCAAGCTACATGAACATCATATCTTCAGGCCTTCTAACCTTCTTATAGTATTTATAGCATTCAGCACTACAGCATACACACATATATATATATATATATATATATATATATATAGATAGATAGATAGATAGATAGATAGATAGATAGATATATAGATAGATAGATAGATAGATAGATAGATAGATAGA
>JBAMYA010113724.1:0-19014 GCA_037176975.1 Arrhamphus sclerolepis
TATTTACTGTCTTCATTTATGGAGTAAAGTTTCTCTGGCGGAGAATATTTTACAGAAGCAAAGTCAAAAAAGAATGATGAAGTGCTGAGACAAAGTCAGAGATGCATAAATGTGTACAGCTGAATCAACCATAAACCTCTTTATTTATCTAGTGACCTCAATCAAGTTTCTAATGATTTTTTTGTTTGTTTGTTTGTTTGTCTGCTCTTTTGAAGGATCAAAGTTTGGTAAAATATTTTATTTAAATGTTTTCCTATAATTATAAACAAATGCACTTACTAAAATGAAGTACAAAATATTTCCCAAAGAGTTATCAATGCATCCTCTATCAGTAACAATAAAACAGACAATGATGATTAAATATTGTCGCCTGTTTTTTCACTACATAACACAAAGTATCTGGATTTACGATTAAGTCCCACAGAAAGTGGAGAGGCCTTGGTCTGGTTTTGGAGCAGCTTTGGTTTGTCCTCAAGTCCACAGGCAATGATTCAGAGCAGGGCGCCAGCAAGCGCCACACGTTCATCTGGACCATTAGAGGTAACAAACGTGCACATGTAGATGTCGAGATCATGTGATCGTTGAACAGGAGTCTGCTCATTTAAAGGCTTATTTCTCAACATGTCTTGCTCATTCTAGAATTTTAATAATTTAAGTAGGGTGAGTGCTGTCAAATCAAATGTCAACGTATAGGCTAACCTTTCCCTCATACGTCATTCAAATCTCCTCTAGTAGCAGGCTCCCTCTGTACGATTTTTACAGTCTTATAAGATTAATTCAAGACACAGTCCATGATGTGAAATCGATAAATCATTAATTTACAGCATGTTATACTGTTCAATCATGGCTACGACACTTGGCTACGAAATAAATCAGTGTATTTCAGGATCTAAACGCGGCGTCATCACATCATTAGCAGGTTGCTGCTAACGTGCTAATGCGTCGATGATTCAAAAGTTAGCATAGCCATACTGGTGTTCATCTGCTTTGAAAAGGAAAGAAACAAAATTAAGAAACAGAAGGGTCATTCTTCTTTATCTGAGTTGCACATATTTCTTTGTTTCACCATTGTATTTGGTGCTGTTGTTGCTAGGTTACTGTATAGATGCAGTGATATTTACGTTACTTCCTGATGCATTCCAAAAGGAAGTTAGTCCAGCAGAACTGTCCACAAACACTAGGGCTGGTGGGTCAGAGGACAGAGTTACTCTTTCTTTCTTCTTAGGTTTTCTTGTTTCCACTCAAATCTGTACTCACATAGGGCTCAGCTGCTGGACTTCATAAATATCAGGTCCACACTTTTCTTACCTCTTCCACTGGAGCCTGTTGTATAAATCCAGATGCTGTATTCAACAATAAGCTTAATATAACCATCACAGCATGTCTATTTTCAAACATGGGTTAAAACCTTAACCGCAGTTCTGAGTCACAGAGGCTTGTGTTTGTTCTCTGTTCTCTGTCAGGCTCTACAGTTATGAACTCTGTTCAGTTAACGCACCATCTTTTAATCTTGTTTTGTTTTGTTTTTTTGGCTCTGGTGGCCTTTATTTTCAGTCAGGAGACAGAACGGTGGAGACGCTCAGCAAAGGGTTGCGAGGTGGGGGTCAAGCCCACGACCGCTGCAGGAGGCCTGAGCCTCTGTACATGGGCCGCCTGGTTTGACCGCTAGGCTATGCAGCGGCCCTTTTAATCCTGTTCTTATGTAAAAACCTAAAGTCCCCTGCAATCATATCAATATTTCAAAAATACAACCTCAGATGAACAACAACATATAATCTTTTTTTTCTCACTGTGCCATTATTAATATAATAAAGTATCCCCCATGATTCACAAGCTTGTAGCTCGGTCTTTATCAGCAAGAACGTGAAGTAATTGCTTACTATATGACTTTGTCGGTCTCTCACATGGTTCCTCTTATCAATATTGCTTCAGTTTATTGAAATTTTTACACAGCTCTGTAAAGATCCCACCAGAGAGGTTCAGTTGGGTTGAAGTCTGCAGTTTGAGAAGGCCATGCCATGCTGGCATGATCATCATCCTGCTGCACGAGCGCAGGATCTACTTCAGCCTCAGCTGTCCATAGGACATTGTTCCAGAAGGAACAGTCATGCTTAAACATTATTTTTAGTCAGAAGAGACTTTCACCCGTCAAAACAAACCGTACTTGATCAGTCTTGCTCTCATGGATTTTTACATTTAACATGCTGAGGCCTGACAGGCCTGAGATACAGGCTTTTTTGTATATTCCTTAGCACTGCCAGGTACCCCAGGGTAAATTTGCTGGGATGTCCACCTCTGGTAAGATTGCCAACTATCTTAAATGTGTTCCAAATTGTTTGAAAATGGTTTTATAAAGCTTTCCAAATGGAAAGAGCAATAGCTGCTTCTCGAAGAATATACTTATGTCGTTCCCTCTAGGCATTGTGCTAACCAACAAGCTGCCAATACATCTGCTTTTACATGTTTTTCATCAGAGGTTGTTTAAGACCTGCTATGATCAGATGATTTTATTGTTGTTATTATATTAGCAGAGATATAGAAATAAACATATGTTGCTGCTATTTTGTTACTGTGTTACTTTTATTCCTTTCTGGTTACTTTTTCATCTGTTTTAGACTGATCTTTTGTATTTGTGAAAACACTTCTTTCAGTTTTTAGGAAGGAGTATATGAGGACAAGGAGTTAAACTCACTGTGGCTGCAGGGAGTGGAGTGAGAAGATTCTCCAGCACAGTCCTGTTCACTGATGACTTCTGCCCCCTTGTGGTGAAGAGAGGAAGGACTGCATGCAAACAGGAGCAGATGATGATCAGACTACAGGAAGCAGTTAACCTTACAGCTTCTGTTTCTTTTCTTTTTTTAAATTTTACTCACTTGAACTTGACTAAAGCCAGAAACAGAAGGAAAAGAACAAGAAAAGAAGTGAACTTCTCCAACAAACCACATGATGGCAGTCTTCAGTTTAATCTGAGCATTTCAATTTGATCCGTCAAGGACATCAGTGAAAGTCTTCTAAGGTGTTTATATGTTTGTTTGTGGTCGAAATGGAAGCAAAACTCCTTGAGTAGCAATGCTGGATATTTGTTTCTTCTTGACCTTCAAAAGCTCTTTTGTTGATCATCTTTTCACCAGAAAAATCACAAAACGACATCTGATTGTGCGCCATTTCAGTGTCATCACTTTGATGCTTTAAAACTGAAAATCATTTTGTAAGATTTAATAACTCTGCCGTCTTCCTTTTTATTCTTCCAATTTTGTGTTTAACTCAACTGAGGCGCTAAATTAAACTAATGGCACTGATGTTGTTGCCTCTTTCTGGCCTGTTGTTTTGATCATGGATTTATCATCAGCTGAGCTCTTTTTTTTTCTTGAAGAATTAAAGACAACGATAAAATCAGACTGTTCATAAATTCTGCTTAACTGATGACTTCATCCTGCCATTGATAACTGTTTTCAGTGATGGATGGAAAATGAGTTGACAGCAGTTCTGCTGAGTAATCGCTTGTAAAGGTTTTAAGCTTTTGAGCACTAAAAACAGAAGACAACTTGACTGTGTTCTTTTATGGTCTCAGAATTTTAGGTTGGTATTTTTTATATTTTCTGATAGCTTCAATGACAGGTGTCAAACTCAAGGCCAGTGGGCCAAATCCGGACTGCCACTTAATTTTATCTGACCCACGAGAGCGTGTTAAGACAAGATTTCACTGACTGTCCGTTTGATTTGGTGCTGACTTTAGAAAGTCGAACGGATGGTTTTGTGAAAAAGTCACCAATTAGCAAACGCTTGCAGAAGATTTTACAACAAAATGTTGCAAATTCTTGTCAGAACTTGTGATATTTTGTAATAGATAGATAGATAGATAGATAGATAGATAGATAGATAGATAGATAGATAGATAGATAGATAGATAGATAGATAGATAAATTGTGATTTTAGGACAAAAGATGAAATTAAAATTTACGACTTTATGACTTTTTTTTTAAATCTCAAAATGTTGCAAAAAGTTGATATTTCCCGTTAAAAAATGTTTAAATTATAAGTGAAAAAAAGACATTTTTGACATTTGTGTTGGGGGGGGACAATGAAATTTGCTTTTATAGAAAAGAATTATGTTGTTTTTTTTTATTGTGATTTTTGTAGAAAAACCACAATTTTTGGATAAAAGTTTTGATATTTTGTGACAAAAGTTACAGGAGTCCAGGAAGAAACAGTAAATCTGACAACATAGCTGGTTTAGAAACTAAGAAATAACCAATCCTTTAACAGTAACCATGGTGATAATGTGGCCCTTTAACAGTAACCATGGCGATGATGTGGCCCTTTAACAGTAACCATGGTGCCCAGGATGAAATTAGACCCCTAGCTTAAACTGTTAAAATAGTAAAATTAAAGGATGTGTTTAACTTATTAACCAACAATCCAACATGATGTGCATGATGAGCAAAAGCAATCCACCTAAAAAAAATGTCAGTGTTATCATCAGATACCATTAAAAAAAATCCCTGCTCAAATGATTTTCCCATGAAATGGTTAAACTTAAAGGCCAAATTATAGTTTCCATTCATTTAATTTTTTTCTTTATAGTGGCTCTATGGGTCACACTTCTTTTGTAGATATTTAGAGAACATACGTTACATACAAATAAAGGGAAAGAGCACCTCCCAGCAGATTTGCAAAAGAACAATATTTTTATATGAAAAGTGAAAGGAAAGCCCACCTTCTCGGACACACTGTCTCGTCTCCTCTGCTGCCGTTCTTTGGTGCTCGCTGGCAGGACTTGGGGCTGACAGCGGGGCAGAAGGCCGTCTCCAGGTAGCTGAGCGGCAGCGTCCTGTTCACCGGCTGGAGAATCTGAGCTCCGCTCCACTGGGTCAGAGCCGCCCGGCTGCCCACGTAAAAATGAACGAGGGCCGGTAAGGAGTCGAAGGCCTCGCCCTCCAGGCTGTACTGGACCCGGGTGTGCGTCTCACCGGACGGGACCGCTGTCTTCCTGATGAGGAAGTGAAGTGTTTTCTGCTCCCAGTGGCTAGTGAGGACAAAGTCGCCCTGACTGGACTGAGAGTCTCTGACGAGGAAATCACCGTGGTTCACCACCAGGCTCTCCGACACCTGCAGAGACGTAACTGCTTACTGGTATCACAGAGGCAGTTCACATTATCACACATGTATCACAGACAGTCCGTAGTGCTTGATGGAGCTTGGTTTGTTGGGTTTAACCCAATACAAAACTCTTGGACAATATAAAATGATCTACTCCTGATCTCCACACTGCAACAACCAGGTTTTAGAACACTTCTTTTAAAAAAGAACTGTCTGGAAGTCATCAATAATCCAGAATTGATTGACCGGTAAGCAAACCTGCAACCTCATGGTCTACTTGGACAGGTGACAAGGGTACATGTGTAACATCACAGAGGTTTAGCCACAAACAATTCTCTGTTTGCAGGACCTTGTCCTTCAGAGAGGCCAGTGGGGGCGACTGAGATGATCACTTTTCCTACCAGCAAAAATTAACAAGGAAAGAATATGACTGATTCTTGTTATTCAAAACAAATATGCTCATAAGCTTTAATAATTAAGATCATTTCAATTCACTTCAACTCATTAAAAACACAGAAAGTATGTGCCAAATGGGTAAAACCTTTTAGCTTCTTTTGTCTTCTACTTTGAGATATTTTGTTTTTTTTTTGAGTCATTCTCCTGCTCTTCAGACTTTACTGACAAATATGTGAAAAACAGTTTTTAAGACACACACTCATACAGTAAAGGCTTGTGAACTCGTAAGATGGTCAAAAAAGGGTGGAGCGTCAAGCCACCTTTAGTGTAAAAGCTCTGATTCAAGTGTTGGTCTGGTGTTTGGACAGTAGTCCCCCTTGTGGTCAAACTAACTCACTCCATCCATCCATCCATCCATCCATCCATCCATCCATCCATCCATCCTTGAGTTTGGGTCATGGGGGCAGCACCCTGAGCAAAGAGGCCCAGGCCTTCTTCTCTCCAGTCATCTCCTCCAGCTCCAGCTTGGAATTATGCTCACTTTCATTCACACTCATAGATCCAAATTTAGCTGCTTAGAGGGATGTGGCAGCTTTATTTATTCACTATTCTGTTGGCAAAATGCACCAAAACATGTCAGAAATAACAAAGAATCTGGAAGGAGCTGAAACCCGTAGCAGGCTTATATGTCACCAGATAGTTTGAGTGAAATCTGAAGTTAATGCTCTTAAAAGTCAAAATGTGAAAAGAGTAATTTCACATCAGAAGGTAAGACCACGTCTGACGGGAATCTAATTGTTGTGGCCATCACTGGTAAACCATCCAGACTGGTTTTCCTCAGAGCAGGTGAAGACTGAAGTTGTGTTTGCTGAGTTGAGATTAACCACCAGGGGGAGACAGTACTTTCAGAGAGCTCTGGAAATTTAATTTACTGCTGAACATCACTGCCAGTCAAGTCTACTAAAGGTTCTTACTTCTTCCTTCAATTAAAAAAAAGCAAGATTGAGACAAACGGGCCGAAGAAAAGAGCTTTACAAACTCAGAATGACTGTAAATTGTACATAAACAGTTTATATGTACATAGTTGTGTTGTTTTTTTTTTATCGTAACCTTTATTTAGTTTTACTTTTTATTTTAAAATTATTTTTTATTATTTATCACAGTGCATAACAGAGAGACAACAACTGCCAGCAGGCAGTCTACGTACGTGGTGAATAAGTCTGATTCTGAATCTAAATTAGCCTTAAATATTAACATACTTTGAAGCGCTCAGATGACATTTTGCAGCACGTGTTTGCTTCGTTTTGCAGGGTGCTTTCAGAGGTTATATTGCAACGTAGTTCGGAAAACCATTTTCTCACCGTCTATATTTAGGGGTGTTTTTTGGTTACTGTGGGAGGATGAAAAGTTAAAAACACAATATGAATCATAATATGAGACAAACAAGGAAGAAATATTTTCTTTTTCTTAAGACAGTTACGGCCTACTTTTACTGTTTGTGCAAAGATGACCTGATAACCTGGAGGACCTGGATAGAGAGGAAACTGAAATTAAAAAATCTGGGATGAATCCAGAAACTGTGAAATAAAGGCAGACCTCCCAGGGGATCCGTCCGTGGTACCAGGCGTGGCTTTTCAGGTTGGTGCCGCTCAGCTTCAGCTCCTCCTCCAGCTGCTTCCTCAGATTCTCCGACGGCGGCTCCAACCAGAACTTCTCTTTGGAGAACTTGAAAGACATCGCAGGGACACCAACATCCATAGAGAGAGAGAGAAAAAAAAACAGCACAAGTTTAGATCATCATGTGACCTCTGCTGGCATCACCTCTGCGTTCATACACCTTGCTGTTTCCAGAGTCGTTGCCTCTTTCCTTAAAATCACATTTGAAATGAGAAAAAAGAGGCATCCCAGCGAAATGTGGTCAAACCGAAACCTTCTCTGTTCTGCTTTTTTTGCAATAGTGTTAAAAAAAGGACAGAGTGGGGTGAACAGTGGTGGGGGGGGGCAGCTCTGGCATTCCCACACTGGCAGCACCAGGGGCCTGAAACCCCATGCTGGAGTCTCTGCCTTGTTGCCCTGGAAACGTCATTGTGAGATGGGGTCATCACTCAGCATTCTTTGTCTGACGTGTCTTTAAAGAGGCGAAGCAAAAACACGAAGCTACTGTATGTCAAGAGCTTACGCTGAGAATGTCCTGGGAACGCACGCACACACACACACACACACACACGCACACACACACACACACACACACAGATATCTCTTAGTTTCAGGCTTTTACGTGGCCTGTTGTGTTTGTCTGCCTGAACTGTGAATCAAAAGCTGGGCATCAGGCCAGGACCACTTCAGAACAAAACGGGAGGGTGTGTACGTGAGCGCATGTGTGCCTGTCACTCTTTGTGTGTGTGCTGTGGGGTGAAGCCCTGGAAGCTGTAATCAAAAGCTTTAATTTCATTAGCATTATCTTTCATTGCCAGCTTCTCCCATTTAGGCAAGTGTGTTTGTCAAGTGTCCAATTAGAAGTCAATGAAGTGGAAATTCTCTCGTTCTCCTTCCAGTCAGAGCCGCCGGTCGAGCAGAGGCCGCGGCGGTTGCCAATGGTAACCGAGGCCGTTTCAAAGCTCTCTCCAAATCTTCCTGGTCCTGACTGAATTTGAGCTGCGGTGCCACAAACCCACCTGTTTTAATTCGGGCGTTTACTGAGAACGGTAGAACAGCAAGAAAAAGAAAGCGTCTCGCTCGACAAGAGGAAGTGAGAGAGGAAGCGAGACATTAAAATGCAGCCAAACACGAGATAAGAGAGGAAAAAGAAAATAGATTTTTAATTGATGTAAAAAAATGAAAAGAAACGTACCTTAACATATTCTCCGCTGCTGTCTGTCACACACAAACACCTGAAAAACACAAGGAAACCACAGACCTCAACACTCTATGACTTTACTCTCAATGTAGTTTCAGTTTTATTGTACAGACAAGTCTTTGAATTAAAGAAACAAAACCATTTTCCACCCTTTGGCTGAAATAGTTCACTCCAACCGCTTTTACAGCAGTTTAACACTTTGAACTTGCTTTGTGTGCCTTCAGATGACTTTCCTTGTCAAGTGGCACCATAGGAATAAAAATAATGGAAAACTGAACTGGATCTCTGCTTTAATCTGCCACAAAATGTGACCTGATCTTCATCCGAGTCACAATAGCAGACAAACGTGTTAAAACTATATCACACAAGCAATCAAAGAACATTTTCTTGCAAATTAATCCAGATAACCAGTTAAATCTGCGGACTTCACATGCTTTTTCTTACTATTGTATTTTAATAATTAACAGGGGGTTTCTCCATGTGGTTAAAAAACGACCATAGTTGGTGTGACAGAGGAAGATGCAGAATAAACAGATTATCCGCTGTGACAACCCCTAAAGGGGAAAGCCAGAAGAAGTAGTATAAGCGTTTGTCTATGAGATAATGAGCTTTAAAAACAAAGTTAGGAAAGTAATGTTTACGTAGACCCTGGTGCCTTCAGTTTGGTTTTAGAGACAGAGTCTTTACACCCTTGTCCAAAACTGAGCCAGTTTTATTACATGGTGTAAAGGAGACAGTAAGCGAGTATAAATACCCGCTGGTGTGGTGAGGCGGCGCTCTGGCATTCACAGATTCACTTGCGTGCACGCTTGATTTTCATGCGCTTTGTCATCACCGCAGGGATGTGATTTGACCAGACCTGATTGACGGCAGTGTCTCCATGGTTACGCAAGGAAACATCACAACAAAACCCATCAGATACTCGATGCTCGTTTCCTTTTCCACAGAAACCACTGAAGAGGGTATCACATGATATCTGAAGCCATCTGTAAGCGTTAGTACTTGATGTTTTCAATAGCAGCTTTATTTGCAACATTTTATTACTTTTTTGATGTTCCATCAGGGGCACTATGAGTGATTTAGTAGCAGCAGCAACAGGACTACTTGTCCTACGTGATTTTTCTCTCTGTATCCATGTTCTGTCCTCTTGCTCAACTCTCTGACAGCAGCAGTGAGTTCATTCGACACCACCCAGCAACAACTTGCAACACAACAAACTTCTCCAGGGAGGATGGCGAATGTTTCTGCCGAATATCGTATCAGCAACGCGTCTTTCAAGCACAGATTTTCCGCCACCGTCGTCTGTCAGCTGGTTCCTGAAGGCTCAGGGAGCCACGCAGCTCAGCCCAGAGGACCAGTTTTTAACCGACGTCCGGAGCAGAGAGATCCATGCTGGCAGGCTGAAACTTTTTTTTTTCAGTCACTGTTCTTTCTCAACTTGTTGCATATTTTCAGGAGTCGAGGGAGGTGACCTTTTGTTCCCAAACACAAACTCTGAGAACAGACAGCACACACAAACACACAAGCTGCATGAGAAACCCCAAAGAATTAAAATGCTGCGCTCATAAAACTAATTTTAGATTTTGATTTTCTGCTTCTGGGTGAAAATATTATGTATTAATTAAATGAGTTTCCAAATTGGACTAAACCCTGGATCTGGATGGACAAAAGTAGGTTTGTGTTCTCTTTACAAACACTGCTGAAGTTTATGAAGTTTCTTTTTTCAGTTTAATGTCAGCATTTCTGTTATGGCCTCATTAGAGACAGCAGAGCAAACAGGAAGTGGGGGTCAGACATACGTTAAAGCACCCAGACAGACCAACGTGAATGTTTTAAGGAGATCTGGAAGATGAATTCAGGCTGCTCAGTGGTGCAACTCCAAAACAGCCCAAATTACAGCATTTCAGTCAGGCGTCCAGTCCAGTAACTTGCCATCGCTTATACAACAAATGCTAACAAAAAATAAATAAAATCTTTTGTGCCACACTACAACAGACTATAATATTGAGCAGGCGCTGCTAATCACACCAAGAAAAATCTTCTCACTGTTGCTTAAAAACAAAAGAATCAAGGCTACAAAACGACCAAGTCAAAGTCTAGACCTCAAACTAATTGATTCCTGTCTTGAGAAAACTGTGCTTAAAGCTAATAACCTAAAGAATCAATGAAATGAAGCAAAGCTGTTGTTAAAGAACTGACCAGAATTCCTTCACAACAACCAGAAAGACTGATAAAAGTCTTACAAGAAAAGACTACGTCAAGATGTCCCAACTAAAAGTTGATCTACAACTGCACATCATCTTTCTTCTTTAGGATTTCATATTTGTTAATGAGATAATGGCAAAGTGAAAAAAGCTGTGTTGCTGTTAGTCTGAGGTAGAATTTGAATAACACGAAGACCCACTATGGCACGTGTCAAACTCAAAGCCTGCGGACCAAATGTGGCGCCACATTCATGTTATCAGCAAAGACAAACATATATTACATATATAACACATATACTTAGAACTGGAACATTTCTCAGGAACTTCGATGTGACTCCCGTTTGATTCAGAACTGACGTCCAAAAGTGGAAAAACTGAGTTGAGGACAGTAGGCAGCAGACCGCTGAGCAGCTGATTTACAAATGTGACAATTTAGCAAACATTTACACAAGATTTAACAACAAAAAGCGGCAAATTTTTGTCAAAAGTCGTGGTTTTTGTAAAAATTTACTTTTTTGATAACAAAAATTTGTGATTTTAGGACAAAAGGTTGAAATAATGCATTACAAGTTGTAATTTTTTGTCAAATTGATGAAAAAAGTTATTTTCCAAAGAATAGCAATGAAAAAACTGCAAAGAAATGTAAATTTAAGTTTCAATTTTACAACAAAATTAACTTTTTTCTTTTTTTTATTTAAAAAAAAAAAGTCACATTTTTTAAAAAGAAAAAAATTGTGATTTTACAAGAAAAACTTCAGGAAGAACCGAGAAATCTGACAATATACCTGGCTGAGACAATAAATAACTGGCCCTTAAACGGTAACCATGGTGATGCTGTGGCCTGGAATCAATGTGACTTCGCCCCAGCAGGATGCTAAAACATAGGTTTGCTAACTTTTGTGACTGCATGTCATTAAGAAGAATGAAGATCTCCGTTACATCTCCGTAAACATTAGTGAAGCTGAAGAGCACGTTAATCAGAACTGGGCCTGGTGAAGCCGTGATCAGAGACTGATCCATGACTGTTGATCTGTTCCTGACTGAAAGTGAAAGGACCAGTGTTAGCTGCTGTGTTGCACAACAAAACCATGAAATGTGGTGGACCACTTCCCCCTCAGTCAGAGCCACAGCAGGGATGTGCATCCTGAGCCACTCCTGCTTTGCTGTCCAAATTTGATGGTAGTTACTTCCCTTTAGATTAAGATTTTTTACAGTGTAATTCGCTATAGAGTTATTTATTTAGTTTAATTACAAGTATTAACTTCCTTACCGGCCTTTAAAACCATATAAGAGCCATTTATTTTTAAATAATTGTCATGGTTTTCATTGCTTAACTATTGTTTGGTTGAATGGTTGATCAATTTCAAAGTTGATCAGTGACCTGTCACCTTGATTGACACATCACCTCTCATCCAATGACAGCCCTGGAAGGATCCAAACACCTCTAACAGGATGAAGCAGATACTACAAAGGATCAATGCTATTCAAGTCTTCCTCTTCACGTTGCCTTACTAATTTTTTACGGAAGCTTATTAGGGCCAAAAAGAATTCTGAGAAAAAAAAGTCAGAATTCTAAGAAAAAAGTCAGAATTACAACTTTATTCTCAGAATTCTGAGGTTAAAGTCAGAATTCTCACTTTTTTCTCAGAATACTACTTTTTTTTTCTTCAGTGGCCCGAATACTCTTCCATAATTTTTTGATTTATTTATTTCTAGTGTTTTTTTTTCTTAACTTTTTTTTTTTCCTTCAGTTTTTAATGTAAATCACCCTGGTCAGCAGAACTGGCTTTAAATGTGCAAATAAACTAACTTGACAATTTATGACCAAATGAACTCTGGTATTCAACATCGGCGGAGAATCTACTGAATCAAAGAAAAAAGAAATAAAGAAATGAAAATTGTTCTTGATGTTAATTATCTAATATCTGACCAATGTTAGCGCTTTTTACTCCCTCACCTTCTTGACATCTCTCTCAACTTTTCCTCTAATTTTCTGGCTGTGATTTCTGTCCTTTTACGACGGCTGAAGCAGCATTTACATGTTTTACTCACATTATTTTAGTTCATGAGGACAATGGGAATCACTAGTAAATCAAACTGTGTCGAAATAACTTCAATTCAGTTCAATTCAAAATCAATTCCAACATATTCAATACCCAAGAAAAAGTTTATCCCTAAAAGGTAATTAATTAACTTAAGCAAAAAGATGTAGATGCAGTTTGGGGATTATTGATGTCCACCGCTCTAAATTAAAGAGGTGAGGTTCCTATGGAGAATGTGGGTAACGATCCCACAACCTCTCGCATGCAAAGCGAACGCGCTACCATTTGAGCTAATTCCCCTAAAAATCCTGATGCTTGTATACAGTATCTCAGCTTAAACCCAACAACGTGTACCGTTTGTTAACTCTGCATTTCCTTTTGACATAACTCATATTTTTGGTTGGGTTTTTTGTGAATGGAACCACGTTTGTGGGGAAGATGATTGATTTGAGGTCCACTGAGTTTTTCCTCTTTGGTTTGGCTGAATGGTGATAAATCACTGTAAGACTTGAACTTGTGGTCACATCCATCTCATGAATCTTGAGTATGAAAGCTGCTAGAACTTTGTGACACAGTAGGTTTTACAACCACTGAGCGAAAATACTGGACCAACTATCTGGTCACGTGACCCATAGATTCTACAGAGAGCCCTTGAAGCCCGTTTTTTCCTCATATTAAACACGACATGTTGCGAAGAGGCGGGACAAAGCTGTCAAAACCAACGGCAGAGCCAATGGATAGCTGTCAATCAAGCACGTCAAATGACATCTGGGCATCTGACTGGTCAGCTTTATTGCTTCATATAAATTTATCTGTGGTACAAAACATTCACCTTCCATACAGTTGTCATGAATGTAATACGTTACCACAGAAGACAAAAAGATTTGGGTTTAATTCTGCTACAAAGTTGGCACTTTCAACATGGGAGTCAATGGGGGTTTGCTCTGTTTTGAAGCATACTTCCTGGATGAGCTTCAACCCTGAAGTGGGATGGTTGCTGATTGGTTAATACGGCTGTTGCAGCGTTTACATATGTTGCTCAAGAACAATTTGAGCATGATTTTAGTTTATGAGGACAATGGTAATCATTACCAAAACAGTCTGAGCCCAAATAAGCAAAAAAAGGTTATACAAAGTGTTACACCTCCATAAACCTTCACTCTGCAACAACCTGGTGTGAGTGCAGCTCGGTGACCATGGACGCCTGCTCCTCATATAGCCTATTGCATTTCTTAAATAAGAGAGGGAAATAACCTGTGGAGAATGTGGGCATCGATCCCACTACCTCTCACATGCAAAGCGAGCGCTCTACCATTTGAGCTAATTCCCCAACGCTGACATCACTAAACACTTTGGCACATAGTTGTAGCACACATCCCACACTACTCAGTGTACACAGCAGCTCAGTTTAGTTCCAGTTGTGTGCACGATTACTTAATTAGTATTACATAACTCATACCATATATGGATTTTTTTTCTCTTTTTTTTAATGTAATCACATTTGTGGGGAAGTTGATTGATTTGGGGATGTAGCACCACCACTAGTGTTCTGTGTTCTATTGCATAAGATAAAATCTATCAATTTTGGCAACTTGAGTTTTTCTCTTTGGCTTGGCTCAGTGGCAATAAATCATTGTAAGACTTGAACTGTGGTAAAATCCATCTAATGAGTCTCAAAGCCGCTGCAACATTGTGACAGAGGACACAGTAGGCTTTATAACGTACCTTTCTGTGTCTCTTTTTTCTTTCTGCTTTTCATATAAACCTGAGCTGCCTGTTGTCAACATTAAATTAAGGTACTAAAGGATGTGAAGGAGTACACAGCCATTCTTCCTGTGATAATATGAGCAATTAAGTTAAAGAGAACAGATTCACATTGAATGTGAATTGCTTCCAAAGGAAATCTTAAAGACTGTAAGAGCCTCTAGAGAGTGCAGGTATTGATCTTTGAATCTCATTCATGCAAAGTGATAGCTCAACCACTTAATCTATGAGAAAAGCTCCCCATATTCTGCCTTTCAGCTCAGTTCAGTTCAGTTCAGTCTGTTCGGCCCACATTTGTTCATTGAAGTTCATTGTGTCATTTGGATTGATTCTTTGTTTATAGAAAAATAATCAGTAATCCTTCAGAGTTGATCTGGGTACATCTCAGGCTACACTGTGTACATACAGCATCCTGATTTTGATTTTCTTTTGCCTGATCCCCCTTAAATTAATGGAAAAATTCTCAAAATCTTTGGCAATTTTTTTGTTTTGTACCATAATGGCCAAGTGGAGTTTCCAGTCATGTCTGCAGACTCTGCATGCTTGAGGGTTTCTTTCTTTACTTAAATACAAGTGTTTTACCTGGAGGGTTAAGGGGACTAGTGTGGTGTTTACATATGCTAGGTCTTTTCACTTTTTCTTTTCTTTTCTTCTTAGAGCCATATTTGCAGATTTCAAAACCACACCACACGTTTCAAAATAACTGAAACGTGGCTACGGTCTCCAGCCACATCCATCAGTCCATTTTTCAAACCTTCAGTGTCTGACGGACACTTTACGATATTTTTCAATCTTGTACATCTTTAAGTTAAAACTGTGTGCACCATACTTCTCCTAATAAATGCCCAGAATCGGTAGGCGACTGGTTTGACCCCCAAAAGTCACATTATTATTTAGCTACATCTGTTTTTATCAGCCTCTCACAATGCCAAAATTGGCATTTTAATAATTAAACATACAGTATATTTTTATATTTTTTCACGCTTCAGTGTTTGTGCAGTGATGTCACGCTACAACTTAATCACAAGTACATTTGAGATGTTTAATAGTTGTAAAGATGTCATCTAGGAAGCAGGAGCACACAGCATCTTTAAACTGTTTGGTTTGTCTGACCAGGCTACAGTCTGTGTCAAAATGTGTTATTTTGAAATGAATATTGGTTAAAAAGAGTTCACTTCTCTGAAGAGCATGTGACTCTGTAATTCTGTTCGAGCGTTGCATCTCCTCTGCATGTTCATTTTTACTGAACCATCTGCAAACTGTGTAAAACAACCAGTAACATTATAGAGCTCTTTTGTGCAGCATTACATCAGCCTGAGTTGGTCTGAGCTCTTCCTCTCAGTCATAGGTGCTTAGAAAGATCATAAACGGATTAAGCTCCAGTTCTGCTGCAGAATCACGAGGTTAACAGATAAGGTGGCTAAAGTGGTTAAAGCAGTGAAGTGCTCATTCATTGTGTTCTGCATGTTTTTTCCTTTATTTTTATTTTTTTTCAGTCTTCATTGAAGTCAGGCTCAGTTCATTGAGAATCATTTACAACTACAGATGCAGCCGTTAATCAGCTGTTTTCAGCCTGACCACTGCCAACACTGACCAGCAGCAGATAAACATGTATGAATGTGAGTCTGCAGAGGCGGAAATTTACGAACACGCCGTTCAGTGCTGCAGACAGTAATGCTTCAGCCACACACATGACCTAACATAATCTGAAGGAAGACACAAACAGCCTTCAATGTTTCCTGTGATAAATGTGCTAGCTGCAGCAAATATTAAGGCCACATTAACCCCTGCCTTTAGCCTGAAGGGGGCTGTGATAGGCTCCAGTAGGCCCTGCACAGGAATAAGTGGGTATAGATAATGGATGGATGGATGTATAAATGGAATAAGGCCATTATGTACTTTTCTGTGTTTTCGGACTGACAACAGCCTCAGCATCATCTTAAATATGGTCAGAGGCTCAAGAAATAAGATGTATAGAGGACTGTCATAGGAATGCATGAGAAATAAGATTTGAGAAGATCCATGGATCCTACGTTGAGGGTCTGTCTCATATGAGATATGGAGAAATATAAGCAATGTGGTTGATACAATAACATCGGTTAATTGTTCAATCCTGCCAAGTTTAGTCTCAAACAAGTCAACAGGATCAGTGAACAACTGACTGATTTCAGTACAAGTCTTTTGCCTTTCTCTTTGTAATCCTTTGTTATGGTGCAAAACAACATCCAGAGCCAATGGATGCAGCATCAGCACCCCAGAGCAAAACAAACAGAGCCAATATCAAACGTACAGCATCTCACATTTGTTCTTCCTCCTTGGAGAATGCGGGCATCGATCCCGCTACCTCCTGCATGCGAAGCAGGCGCTCTACCACTTGAGCTAATTCCCCAGATGCACATCTCTTATTAATCATCAGTCCTCAATGAAGTGATCATCAGCAGACGAGACGCCCTCTATAAAAGCAGCTGTTTTGACATTTGACATTTAAGTCTGTGCTAACATACAATGACAATAGGGGAAGGCATAAGCAGTGGTGACAGAGAAACAAATGTTACTGGATGCCAGTATGGAAAGGGTTAGGTTCAGGGTTAGAACTAAATGGAGTAACTATAAGATAAAGCTATCCAACATGGTTTATCACTATGAACATCATGGCAGAGCCAACAGTTCTTCACCGCTTCTTCTCTCATCAGCTAATAAACAAATGCTTATCTGTTACAAATAATTGCACTTCTCAACCAGAGAGGGGTGCTAAAGAGCACAACTTTACGTGGTGTTGCTTTAAGAATAAAAATGTTTAAAATGAGGTAGATTATGAATAGAACCTTCAAAATCAATTCTTATTACAACATGGGTTCTTCTCCAACAGAAGAAAGCAACAGCATTCTTGGAGAACATAACTTTTCCAACCACTTTTATCGCTGGAGAATGCGGGCATCGATCCCACTGCCTCCTGCATGCGAAGCAGGCGCTCTACCACTTGAGCTAATTCCCCTTCTGGGGCCAATGGCAGATGTTTCAGATTTGTCACAATTTGAACACATCATTTCATGTCAATCTGGAAAGGTTTATCAGTACATTTACAAATTGAAGTCCAACGTTCTAGACTGAGAAAGATTAGCGGAAACAATTAAAGACAATTGTCAATCGTCCCAACAGGACGACTCGTCGCAGCAGATTTACCCTGAAGTCAGACCATGTAATGCACCGAGAGAAGAATGGATTAAAAAAAGGAGGAAAAGAAAAGAAAAACAGGAGCTATCGCAGACCAGGTTCATGTTCAAGTTCATAACAGCATAATTAGAAAAACACTGAAGAAGTATGGTTTGTTTTCTAAAGGTTACCAGAGGAAATTCCTTCCTTTTTACAAAAAAAGATGTGGAATCATGACTCAGGTTTAAAGGAAACTGCATCAGGACAGACCTAAAACTTTCTGAGAGATTATCCTCTGGACCAAAGTAGAGTAGAGTTGTTTGGCCTTTGTGACGAGAGACATAAAAAAAGGAACAAAACACTGCATTCTACTACTTTCAACCCTGGTGGAGTGATGACAAGTTGCGGTTATCACACCCCAGCACTGAGTCACTGATTTGACTGTAAAATCAGAATGGCTGAAAAATAAGTATTTGAGTTAATTTCAACACTATATCAATATTTAATTTCAAGAACAAGGACAGTGAATGCTATACTGGAGACTTTTCTGTATGACGAAGCCATAGGGGCTACTAACCAGTTTCACTGAAAGTAGTGTTATAATGGTCCTCAGAAAGTCAGAGCCACTCTGAGAGGAGACTCTCTCCACCTTCAAGGATGCATTCACCCACAACCAGCATCAATTTTTTTTTCTTTTTTTACGACATGTCCTCCTGCTCAAGACAGGACCAGTGAATGACATCCACATGCAGATAAACACTCTCTGTGCCTCAATGTTTCCCATAACAACCCCAAACAAAAAGTGACACGTCCTCCAGACAAAGAGTCGCGGCAGTTGACAACAAACACAAAAGGGCAAAAGAAACGGTCGCTAATCCTGTTTGACTTTAAATGAAGGTCAGGTTCACAAACTGGAGAAGAACTGATTTGCGCATCATGACAGCATTATCTGATGTGCTGTTGAAATCATTGGCTGAATCCAGTTAATTCTGGTTTCTGAACTCACTGGTTAAGTTTAGAGGGAAAAAAAAACATGTTTCAGGCTGTAAAAAAGAAAAGTTGCATTTAAAAGTTACTGGCAAGTCACTCTCAAAACTTTTTTTTATACTACAGAACTTAGATTTAGCTCTCCATGCCTCTATCGCTCTCTTTCACACACTCAAGTTACTCGAGACTCTCCAACCTCGTTTCCACGTGTTTCAATGGAAACGTCTTCAAGAACCAGGAAAATGAAGTGAAGCTTGATTCGACCATGAATGTGGGCTGCTGGGTGGCGCAGTGGTTAGAGCAAGAGGCACATGTGCACATGTACCAAGGAGGCAACAGTTGCAGGTTTGACTCCTGGCCTCCTCTGCTGCCTGTCCTGTCCTGCCCTGCCCTACTTGTCCTCACAAAGACCAAAAAGGTGGACCACATCAGTCCTGAGGTCTTTACACTGGCTGCCTGTCCATCAGAGGATAGACTTTAAAGTTCTGATGCTGGTCCATAAAGCTCTGAA
>JBAMYA010113735.1:0-19014 GCA_037176975.1 Arrhamphus sclerolepis
AACCCTTAATCAAGAAATCTCAGACTTCCATCTGGGGTGAATGAAACCCTCCCTACATTGGGTGATGTGTGTGATACAAGTGTATCCTTACTATCTAAGGCATAATCTAATCCAGGTTCAGGCAGTCTAGGTCTTGTGGTTTTATATTAGGACCTGGTCTAAAGTGATCTGACAGTCCAAAATTGCAGGAAAAATTCATCCATTTCACGAATCAGAAACTGTTTGATATATTCCTTACTATCTAAGGCATAGTTTAATCCAGGTTTGCACAATTTATGTGTTGTGGTTCTTGATCTGGGCCTGTTATAAAACGTATTGCTCTAAAATACGGTGGATTTGCCCTTTAATCTGAAGCTGTGAATCAGAAGCTAACTTCTGTGTTGTCAAAAATGTGTCATGTGACTCTGCCAGCCAGCCTAGGAAGAGTAAATATAACAGGAGCACAATTTATTTGAAAAGAGAGAACTATTACCCAAAGCGAGTACTTACATTTTTATTTTTATTTTAAAAAAAAACAAGCTCTTTTTAGTCTTTTTCTCTTTATTCCTTTTTCCTTTGTTTTTTTCTATCTTTTTCTTCTTTTTGCTTTTTATTCCCTTTTTTTCCCTGAGGAGGCAGGGGGAAAGAAAAAAGGGGAAAAAAGAAAAAATTTACAAGAAAAAAAAAAGTGATTCACAAAGAGAAGTTCAGATTTATTTTTTTTCTAAAATTTTAGACTTCATGAGAAGAAAATTATTTTTTTCTTTTTACTATAAAAAGTTGGGTTTGTGTATATTTGTTTTGTGATTTAAGGACAAAATGTTGCAGAGCTTCTTTATGTGGTTAATGGAAGCCAGAGAAATAGCAGCTGTAAAGCTGTTTTGTTTTCAGGAAATAACCATAATTTCCCGGCTAATAAAGTCATGAAAGTCATATTTATGACAAATATAAGGGAATGCACGAACTTCAATAAGTAAATTCTATCCCAAACAAAATAAATAATCTCATATTTGAAGGTTTTAAGAGCTGATCTAAATCTTATTCTTCTGGACTGGGGCGGCTCCAGCAAGACAGGAAAAAAATTGGACTGTAGTGGATTATAACCTCCACGGGGTCCTGGGGCCGCTGTGAGAGGCAGGATTATAACATGTTTAAAACAGATGGAGTTAAAATGCCCAATCAGAAAAGGTCAAACCTTCTTTTTAGTGATTATAAAGTAATGGCAGCCTGATTGGAGGTCTGTATGAAGTAGAATTATCGTACACATGACGAAGATGTCCTTCTGATCCACTTTAAGTGGTAAAAAAACAAAACAAAAAAACAAACAACTGAAACATGTCAGCAAGCACATGTCCTCACCGTCTTATCAGATCAGTACAAGCTGCTGGAACCAGATCCAGAAAGCTCCTCTGTGTTTATAACATGTCTTTATCTCTAGATCTGGACCAGACCGCCACCAGAACCCTCCCATCACAGATCGATACACCACCAGGCAAAACAACAGCCTTCTCATATTCTTCATCACTTTCCTTCTCGTATTTTTTTACATCACCAAACCCTCGCCCGTCTTATTTTCCACCAGCATCTGTGTCTGGATCATCAACGGTAAAACCAGATCAGCGCATGTTTGTCTGAGGGGAGTGCAGGTTTGCTCATCTTGTGAGGACCTGAAGCAGTTTCCAGCATTTATGAGCCCATAAAGTTGATCATTGATTCAAATGGGGACATATTTTCAGACCAGATGTCACTCAGAGCCGTCAGTGTCAGTATGTTGAACCACTTTTAGGTTGTAATTGTGCATGTAGGGTCTTTATTTGTGTGTACAGATGACGAGGGCAGACCGTGAATCGATGGCTGGAGGAGGCGATAGTTCAGCGGTGAAACCGGATCACCGTCTCAAACTCTCATTAGCATCACTGCTGTGGACACCAGAGGCCTCTGAGAGGCTCATGCAGATGAGTAGAAACCCGAGGAGCTGAGCTGGAGGCTGGGGGTGTGGGGGGGGGCATTGGGTGGAGTGGTGGTGGGGGTTTGGAGGTGAGCTGAGAGGTGGGGAGATTTGCAACAAAGCTGGTATACATAAAGCCTCACACAAGGCACCAAAATGTAGTTATATAAGTGCTCGACATCAAAAGCTGGATGTTTCTAGTCCCCAGTCATCAGCACAGTATCGGTCAGTGACCCCTTTTGTTGACACGACACATCTGTTCACCCCCTGTGGTCAGAAGTGGTACTGCTGCAGAGTCACATTTATATTTCGACATTTATTTGAACGCTGCCAGCTGCAGATGTGACATCTGAACTGTCAGTCAAACTTTTGCCAAGTTTAGACTCTTAGATGATCTCAGTCTGGCGTTCAGATCTTTGACGTTAGACAGTTAAATAGCACCGACTTCACCAAACACTTTCTAGATCAGGAAACAAGAAACAGCTGTTTCTATGGGAAAGATCAGAAACATTTAGTACAGTTGTATTAAATCCATCAGGGGTGTAAGGCTCTATCTGACCTTGTACCCTAACCCTAACCCTAGCTCCTGGACTCGGTCTACAAAGGTGCTTCTTGATGTTCTGATGTTTCTGGTCAGGAAAAACCTGCTGAAGATTCAGGCTGCTGTTTCATTCTTGGACCTTTCGTTGCTTTTCTTCAGTTCATTCTTAAACTTCTTTAACACCCAGAAGGTCTTGCTGTGTCCTGAACAGACCAGAGGTCCCTGGTGTACCTGAGCACCTGCAGAACCAGTTCACCACGTCTCCATGAAGGCACCTGGACACACCTGCAGCTTACCAAATCATCTGTCAGGAAGTCGTTCATTGAAACAGTGCTGTACTGAAATACTGGAAATCATGTGTAAAAAGTAAAAGTGAACTTTGGGGGGAAACAACTTCAAATAAACTACATTTAAATGTTAGTCCTACCTATCTTCTTTTTTTTAATAAATGTGTGTTAAAATCAAAACATCAGTGATATAAAAGCTGAAATAAAAGTAGAAGTTTACCTGTGTAGTTTCAGGTTTTATTCCTGATAAAGACGTCTCTCCAGTTATAGATAAAGAGTTCTCTGCAGGAGAGATCTTTCTAATCCAACTTTATATCAAACCTCTTTCTCCTCACCTCTGAAATATCTTCATTGGACAGAAGAGGCAACGTTACCTGCATCCATCCTGTCACACCTGTAGCCTGTTAAACTGTAATTAAAATGACTTCAGTCAACTGTCTTTCTGAATGTGCACCATGTCCCACGTGCACCACTTGCACCATGTGCAACACGTGTAACATGTGCAGCACATGCACCACGTGCAACAGATGCACCATGTGGAAAAGGTGCACCACATGGACCACGTGGTGCATGTGTTCCACGTGCAACACGTGGACCACATGCACCACTTGTACCACCTGCACCACTTGCAACACATGCAGCAGTGCACCACGTGAAACAGGTGCACCACATGGACCACGTGGAACACATGTACCATTTGCACCACTTGCACCACGTTGGTTCAGTAAATATAAATGTATCCAAAGTCTCCTTATTCTTCTTTAATGTTGGTGTTGGACAGCAGTCATGTGGTATATAAACGCCTGATTCCACCGCGGAGCTCTGTTCACGTTGAATCTGACAACCGTTCCCCAGAACATCCCAGTTATGGAGATTTCATGATTTAGAACAAAACGTTGTGATTTTGGGGCAAATTTGAAGTTCTTTGACAAAAATCAGCATTTTACAGCAAAATTGCAATATTACAAAATTCATGATTTTAAAAATGTCCGTACAGTTATGTGTAATCCACATTTTTACGACACAAAGTTGGGATTTTGTAAAAGTAAATATTTTGGAAAAGAAAGTTACATTTTTTTCTTAAAGCTTCGTGATTTTTCAACCAAATCTTAATGACCAATGATTATTGGTCATTAAGTTCACAAGTCATGATAATTTTTATTCAAACTTGCTTTTAAATAAGAGAAAAATTTAGCTAAATTTTACTTTTCTGTGACCAGAATTTGCTTACTACAACAAAGAGTTGTAATTCACAAAATTGAAATTCGCACACAACCCACAAATTACTTTCAGCAACCGATGACATCACCTGATTCAAAATCTACGGACGGACGCAGGTGATGAACGCAACGCCTCATTACAAGTAGCTGCAAAAACAAAATAAAAAGTCACATATTGGGCATAATTTGTGATTTTATGGCAAAAAAAAAAAAATTGCGATCTTGTAAAATTTGCAATTTTAATTAAAAATGTTGAGTCTATCTCTGATTTGATGGTTGCTGAAAGAAATTATATTATATTATGTTATATCATATTATATTATATTATATTATTACACCTGTGCACAGCCTTGAAAAGGTCTGCTGTTACAAGTTTAGTGTAGGTGTTCATATTTAGAGATTATTTTATCATTCATAGGTGGAATAATAAGCTGCTACCTGTAGGTCTTCATCTTTCTTCACTCTCTCTATTTTATTGACTCCTGCTCTGTCGCTCTGTCACTCTTTGGCCCCTCCCTCCCCTTCGCCACTGCTGCAAGCTGTATCTATGTTTATAAAGAGCTCCTCTCCATTATCCTAATTGAAAAATGAGAGTAAAGTGCCACTTTATTCACAACAACCCTCCTATTCATCTCATGCACTGAGGGTCACCCGCATAGAAATAACAGTGAAATAAAGTTTAGTTTCTGTGTTTGTGAATTTTGCATTAATCCAGTATTTTTCATTATTTCTTTTCCTGTCTCTCTCTGTCTCTGCATAGACAGCACAGCCCAAAATGAAGTCAGGATGATTCATCTGGTCAGTTATTTTTATGTCAGAGTTCCCAGAAGCGTTGTAGTTGTTGATAATATTAAAGCTCTGAAATCACGCTGTGACTCATGTTCAACATCGAGGTCCACTCACGTTAAAGAGGTTTGTGGAATCTGCCTCACACATCTCTGGGAAAAGTCAATAATCCAGCAAAAATACTCAGAGGGAACATTATTATTGTGTACCACTGCCAGTTATTAGTGGAAAATAAAGAACAATTAGAGCCCTAAAACCTGCACAGCAAACATTCTCCCATCATCACTGATGGAGGAATAAAAAATTCATGTGAATTCTGAGTTCTAATATCAAAGTAGAGGCACAATTAGACAGTAAAAGTGTATGTGCCTGATTTTCCCAAAATCCTTACTGAAACTGTGAGGACGGGTTAACCAGCAGCTGCTGATTTTATCCCCACAGACAACCAGAAATGATCCGTGGAGAACAACACCAGCAGCAGAAGCTGGAACCTTTCCTGGAGCTGGTCTAATCAGAGGTCTTATTCTGTTTCAGGAGGCCCAATTACACATCTGAATCAGCTAAAAACAGATAAAAACAGGATAAGAAGTGTGAAACATGTAATTCAGACATGAATGGACAGTGATGAACCATCATCTTTCAGGCAGAAATCTTTATTTGAGCTCATTTAAAGCAGCGCAGAGGAACCTTTGCTGTTTTTGCTGCTTTGGGTCCATGTAGGTGATGGAGATTGAGTTGGTTTACTGTGGTTCATTTTGTGCAGAAAAGGTGTCAGTAACATCAGTGATACAAGTTGTACTCCAGATACTGCCTGTTTAAAGGCTATTCCCGTGTTTTAAGACTGGTTTGGTTTGAAGTCCAGAAGGATCTGATTGGGTTCAGTGTCTCCCCACAGCTTTTCATTTCATTCATTTAAAGAAAAAAAGACAAAAATGTCAATCAAGGTTTATTCATATACTCTGGCACCTTTCACAGGAGACACATGCAACTCAAAGTGTTTTAAAGAGGTTGGAAAGAAGATAAAAAAGCAAAAATAAAAACACGGTCATTCTTTTAAAACAAAGAGTTTAGGCTAAAGCAACCAATGCATGCCAAAGTAATAAAATGTGTCTAGTTGAAATGACTTACAGGTAGAAAATAAAAGATAATTGAGACAAATAAAAATATAAATTCAGAAATAAAAATATTAAGAATTAAGATCGATGAAAGTTTTTAAAAAGCAATTTAAAAAAATTAATTAATTAATGTTACCATTCAAAAATGGACTGAAAGTGTGTAAGAAGTAGGAGGTCCTGGCGCTCCAAACACCACGCTGCTACTTTATTTAGCCTGCTATCAAGCAGAATTATGTATAGTGTTTTCTATTTGTCTGTGGGCTTATTGATTTACTGAGGCAGGCGGTTTTGGACCGAATTCAGACACGCTCTGTAGTGTTAGTATTAAAAAAAAAAAAGAGTCTGATCCAGCTTTCAGCAGCACATAAACAACATCATTTTATATGATTCATCACTCTGCTCTTAACTCTGCTGCTTTTAACTGATAAGGTACATCACACGTGTCAAGCTCGAGGCCCGCGGGCCAATGCCGACCCACCACTTCATCTAATCTGCTGCATGAGAGCGTTTAAAGACGATCCTAAACTTCTAACTAGAACATTTCTGAGGAAACGTTTGACACAGAAAGTGGAATAACTGAGGTGGAGAACAGCTGGTTTATGTCAGAAAGTCAGGATTTAGGACATTTGGAAAAGTTGATCATGTTTGTCAAAACTCCTGATTCTTGGACAAAAAGTTGAAATTACGCAAAACTTACAGTTTTGACTTTGTTGTAATTTTCGGTCAAAATGTTGCAAAAAAGTTAATATTTTCCAATAAAAAAATTGTAATTTTAAGATAAAATATTGTGACATTCATGATTGTAGGATTGTAATGGTTGTATGGTAAATTTGCATGGAAAAAGAAGTCTATAAAAGGTGCAATTTTACAGTAAAATTTACTTTTTTACAGAAAAGTCAAAATTTTGTGATTTTTACATAAAAATGTGATTTTAGTACAAAAGTGTCAATTTTATAAAGGTTGTGATTTTTGTGAAATTTTGAGTTAATGACAAAATATTTCACGTAAAAAAAGAAGATGTAATATTGTAAAATTCACAACTTTTGCTTTTTTTTTACAGAAAAATAAATAAAATTTGTGATTATACTTCAAAAATTTGTCATTTTAGAAGAAGAGTCTCAATTTTATAAAGGCTGTTTTTTTTTGTGAAATTTGAGAATTTACAACAGAAATTTACTTTTTTAATGAAAGAAAATATGATATTGCAAAATTTGCCATTTTAAAATTCAAAATTTTGTAAAGTTAATTTTCTTTTACATGAAATTGTGGTTTTTAGGACAAGTTGAAATTATACAAAAGTTATAATTTTAGGACTGTTGTACAGTAATTTTCAGTCATAATGTTGCTAAAGAAAGCTGATGTTTTCCTGTAAAAAAATGTATAATTTTAATTTTTACATTTTAGTGACATTTGTGATTGTATGATAAAAACTAGTTGTTATTTTGTGTGTTTTTTTAAAGTTTAACTTGCAACATTTGAGATTTTACAACAAAATTTTCTTTTTTACAAAAACTTTTTAATTTGTGAACATAAAAAGTTTGTTTTTAGCATAAAAGTTTCAATTTTATAATAGAGGTTGCAATTTTTGCAAAACTTTAAGATTTTATGACAAAAATCACTTTTTATGAAGAAAAACATGATGTTGAGTTTTACTTAAAAATTCTTTTTTTTTTTGTTGTTGTTTTTTTAAATATATCAGGCTGAATAAATAAATAAATAAATAAATAAATGGTTCATATCCATAAAGAAACCAACTTTCTCACTGAATCCTTGTATGAAGTTCTGTAATAAAATTAGTGATAATGTAAAAGGATAGTTTGCTATTGAAGGGTGTGGTTTATGTAAGGTTTGAAAAGTTCCAGATGTTCAAGCATGAACTAGTTTAGATGTATTAATTCTGTATGGAGTTTTTCTTTTTTCAAACTCTGAGAAAACGTTGGAGGAAACATTATTTAAAATAATAAAAAGTGATACCAAACATTTGAATCCTTTACTTTATAAAGTCTCACATGGTGAAGACACTGAAACATTATCAAACTGGAATTCACCAACAACTGGAAACAGTTTTCCAACCATTCTTATCTCTCTCATCAATATGAGATGCAGACGCTAATGATTTAATTGTCCTGACCAGTGACCCTTGGGCAATGCAATAATTCCTCTACCAGACTCTCCCATTTGTTTGCTGACTGCTCACGCAGAGATGTGGAGCGTCTCACCAGTCAGCTGAGGACCGACCATCACCAGAGAGGCCGTAAAGCTGCCAGTCTGGAGGATGAATAGGGACCTGGTCCCTGCTGGGAGAGGTGCCCTGGCAGAGGCCTGGCAGTAAATACAGTCAATCAGGGATGAATGGTTATGCACTGGCCTGTACATGTGCACGTAATCAGAAACCTGTGGTTGCAGACTTGGCTGTGCCAGGCAAGTCTGTGCCAGGCGGGGGGGCATATAAACCCATTGTGACTATTGGAGACTCTGACGTTCTGTAGTTACGATGCATGCACACGTATGCAGTGTGTGCGTCTGCACCCATCTCTGTAGACTAGAATGATAGCCAGGTTGTTCGCATAGACGGCGGGAGAGGTGGGCTTTGGGGGCTTGAGCCTCAAGTCTTGCATTTAAAGTCCCAGATCTGTTTTGCTTTGTTTGTGGACGTCGTTGGGTCTAAAAAGTCCCTAAGACTTCCTGTAATTACAGGTTGTAACGGCAACCACTTCACAGAAATGGTAACAACAACTGGAAACTGAAACTTTTTTCTCTGCCAACATTAAAACTATCATATCCATGGTCTCCCTCATGTTAAGTCTTTATTGTGCTATTATAATTCCCTTACAGGTCCCCGAAAGGCATCATATGAAGTCAAAGTTTTCTCCCGGGGGAGCATACACCCAGACCCCCCCAGTTAAACTGGGCTTAAACCCTGGATGTTCATAATGTCACCATGTGTGTTGCTTTCAACTTTCATTGAGTGAATACGAGTTTCGCATCACTGAAGAAAGAAAAAAAAAATTATTCCTGTTCACATGCATGTCCCGCCTCCTTGCCTTCATCATCCAATCACAGTGCTGCCTTAGCCCTAGATGCATTCAAATGCTTCTCATACAGTCAGAAACAACAGAATGTTTTAATAATAGATTAGAGGAAATTTCAATCCCATCTAAAGGGGGCGGGGCTGACCCCCATGTAATGGCTGCATGGGTTCATCCACGCAGATAAAACTTGATATTTCTGCTCTTTCATAGCTTTAATTTATTACTTAAATAATGTAGCACTTTGTAAAATGACAGCTACACAACCTGAAACTGGATATATGACAGTCATGAAAAGCATAACATTACCCACGTGTGTCAAACTTGAGGTCCGGGGCTCAAATCCGGCCCTCCACTTCATCTTATCTGGTCTGTGAGAGCGTTTAAAGACAAACATAAATTTCTAACTAGAACATTTCTGAGGAAACGTTTGATTCCGTTCTGACATCAGAAAGTGAGAAATTGAGGTGGGAAGCAGCTGGTTGATGTCAGAAAGTCAGAATTTAGGAAATCACTGAAAAAGATTTTACAACTAAAAGCTGCTAAATGTCCATTTTTGTCATGAGCTGAACCATAACTTTTTTTAAATTAAAATAGTGATTTTACGACAAAAAGCTGAAATTGTACAAAATTTGCAATTTTACAATTGTTGTCATTTTAAGTCAAAAAACTGCTAAAAGTTGTTCTTTTCCAACAAAAAAAATGTAATTTTAAGTTAAAAAGTTACAATTTTGATACATTTGTGATTGTGTGATATAAAGTGTGGGTTGTTAAAAAAAAACACATTTGCTTTATATATGTGTGTGTGTGTGTGTGTGTGTGTGTGTGTGTGTATGTATAAAAAGCCAACATTTATTTACAGTTATGATTTTACAAGGAAACAAGTTTGATTTTAGTACAAAAGTCTGAATCTTATGATAAAGATTTTTGCAATTTTTGTAAACTTCTTGTAACCCCCCGGCCCCCTTTTTCTTTTTAAAATATTTCAAAAATTTTTCTCAACAAAATTTATGCTTTTTTGTGGAGGGGGTGGGGGCTGGGTGGGTCTGTTTTTTTTGTTTGTTTTTTTTAGCACAGAGTCCAGGAAATAGCGTAAAATCTGATAAAATAGATGTTTAAGAAAATAAAGAATAACCAGCCCTTAAATGGTAACCGGGGTGACGATGTGCCCTTTAACAGTAACCATGGTGATGATGTGGCCCTTTAGAGTAACCATGGTGACGATATGCCCCCTTAACAGTAACCATGGTGACAATGTGGACCTTCAGTGGTAACCGTGGTAACGACGTGCCCCTTTAACAGTAACCATGGTGACGACATGGCCCAGGAAGAAACAGAGTTTGACAGAGCTGATTTAAGCCCTTTAATCTTTCACACAGCCAAGTTTGGAAGGCTTTTATAACATTGGCCCCTGACTTCTGTCCAGAAAAGAGTTGATGCTTCTTTGTCACCAGAAATGTTGCCTCTCAGCTGGTTTGGAGATGAAAAGAGCCTCACAATCAGGCCAACAGGAGGGTATTTCTTGTTTTCAATTCAAGTATTTCTTCTTTACAGTCTTGGAGACACTAACAGGCCACCGTCAGAGGTCTGCAGGACCGGAAACCTCAATGGTTGCTGGGTGTTTTGATGCCAGACAAAGACCCACCTGCATGCTGTTTCCACTTCAACATTTTACACCGTTAAAGAAAGTGCTGTATTTTTGCTCCTCATGTTAAATTTGTTTTTAAAAAGGAAAGTGGTCAGCAGTAGTTTAGCAAAGTACTCGACTTTAACCGTGCAGCCACAGTTTGAGAAAATGCCGGATAAAGTCTTTTGTGGTTCCTCAGGGAACTCTTACACAGCCTGAAATGCCATCTGACTCTCCAACAGGTGAGAAGAATACAAGTTTGAAAATAATCAAATCTATATGCTGAACCCTGTAGGACCATACTTATCCCTGCGTGAACACCACGAGGTTGAAATAACCGCTGCTCAAACGAAACACACTCTTTGACCTGAAGAATCAGCTGAAACCGGAAACCAGCTTCTGAGGAGGAAAAACACATAAACAGGGATGTAACAGATATCTTTTAGCTCAAGAAACAAAAAGAAGAGAAAATAAAGACTGGTTAAGAGTAAATGTCACAACACATCTATGTCTTTATTACAGCTGCTGTGAATAGCTTCATATATAAACATTTAAATCATGCTCAAAGCATTTAAGATTGTTTAATGTGAGTACAAGTGAAACTGATATTCTCACTGTTCTGTCCTCAAACACTTCACAAACGTGTGCCAGTGAAGACACCAGCAGGAAGTCATTGTTTAATTATGGTGTTAATAATGTGAATTAATGTCAGGTTAGCAGCATTTGAGACTGAAACTTTAATGTTTACATAGAGACATAAAACTAAAATAAAAAGTTGAAAATTTCAGGGTTGAGGCAGATGTCCCACTTTAAATGTTCCTGCTTTTGTTCCTGTAGTGCTGCAGAGACAAGGTCCCCCAGAAAAACACTTTGCTGCCCATTCAGGCCTGAATTCAGGAGAAACTGTTAATGACTAAACTTTATCTGGACAAACAGCCTTCAACTTCAGAGACGATTTAAACGAAGCTGGAACATAACATATTCAGTCCGGCTGCATTTCTCTGAGTTTATTTTTCTCAGAGAAAGACCCCGCCTCCCCAGCTGATGTCTTTCTTTAAAAAAAAAAAACATTTTAAGGACATTTCCTAATTATTTGTGTTATGTTTTTACACATGTGCATGCAGAAATTAAAGGCTATATTGTCTTCAAACTACTTTCAGCTTTTATTTTATGGAATCATGGATTTCAGATTCACTCAGCGTCCTAAATTTGAAGCATTAGAAGCATCTGCTGGAGCGAAGCAGCATACAAACGAGCTCTGCAAAGTTTCTTTGATCTGGAAATAGATACAAAATCACTACACTACCAACACCACAACACTATGAACAATACTACAAACAGCACACTATAACACTACCAACACTACCAACAACACTACCAACAATACTACCGACAGCACTGCCAAAAGTACCAACAGCACGACTTTACTGACACTACCAGGAAAATGTTTTCAAAGTTCAAGGTGCTTTTATTGTCATTTACCTGTTTTAAACGAAACAGAAGTTGTACTCAGGTTCAGCACGTACGACAGCAACAGTGGATGAACTCTGTGACTCACAGCTGCTCATCACGTCCACCTGTGGGGGATGTTTGAACTGCATCTGTAAACTCATTCATGGCTGGGAAACACAGAGTTTGTGTGTTTCTTCTTCTGCAGATTCCTGGTCTTAAAAACCTTCATTTCTGTCTGTCCAGGTCTGTGGTCCCTGCGGGTTCTGACTGGTTATGACTCAAATACTCAAAGTACGCTGAGAGACTTTTCCATGACATTTCTGAAGGAGAAAACCTGCATTAATTTCATTCAAAATAAACAAGTCCTTTGTCTTATTGATTGAAAAATATAAATCTTCATTGTACATAGTTCATCTTGTTAACTTTCTGTCTCCCATCGACAGGTTTTCAGAATCTGACCTCTTATCTCTGTTGTTTTCCCGCTCCATATTAACCTCTGGCAGTAATAATCCATCAGGGGCGTTCGTAGCCGTGACCCGCGTCACCCTGAGACCAGCTGTTGGACCAGAACATGACAGGCGGGGTCCCAGAGCCTAACCCAGACGGATCAATGACAGGCTGAGGACAGCATTGATCAGAGGACAAAGATAGTATAATCACTCGATGAGCAGGAGCAGCTACAGATGCTGGTTGAGTCTTTTTATGAAATATAATAAAAATGTACACGTCTCCATAAAATTATCAAGAAATACAAGTTTGATGAGATTCATCTGATTGTCAATCAATACCAGTAGTTGTCCAAACATGTGAGATGATTAGTAATTTTCTCTTATCAGTTTTATTTCTTTTGATAATTAACATTCATTCCTCCAGTTTAAACCTGTGACACATTAAATATATAAATAAGATAAAAATGACAACCGAGCGTGAATGGTTAAAACAATCACATTCATATAAAATTCTTTCTGTCCCAAACTTCTACTAAATTAAATATTTTACATGATGCACATGAAGATTAGCCTCGAGCTGTATTTTGACAACACTTTAAACATTTGTGCATCTCCAATGATATAGCCAATCTGCCGTCATAGTGACAGCTTTTGTCTCTTATGAAAGTTTGTAAAACTACATCAGCATGGCTGTCAGTATGGAAATGATTTTAGTCTTTATTTTTTTAAATAGTTTATTGAATTATACTTACCCTAGAGTTGGTACAATGGCATATTAATTGTCAGAATGTAAAATCTGAGAACCAGAACCTCAGTGAAGAACCTCATAACTCAGTGAAGTAAAACTCAGACTCCAACATTACTGAGATCTCGAAGCTCATTGGCTGATTGTCACAGCGTGAGCTCTAAACTCACCTGTTGGAGAAGCAGGAAGCTCAGGTAAGTAGTTCATATGTGTCTCTTCTGTATCAGATTATCAGTTTGACACTTTTGCATGAGCTCCATATCACATCAGATGTGCTGCCATCTAGTGTTTGGTGGTGGAATTGTGAGCAACGCAAACAAAATATTCACGTATGAATGCCAACATGCTCAGAGGGCATTATAAGAACAGTCTGCAAAACAGCCTCTTTTCACTCATCTTTATTCATCTTTACTCATATTTATGCTGTTTAGAAAATAACTAGTAGGAGATGCCAAGAATGGATGGATGAATGGATGGTTGGATGGATGGATGGATGGATGGATGGTTGGATGGATGGTTGGATGGTTGGATGGATGGATGGTTGGATGGATGGTTGGATGGTTGGATGGATGGTTGGATGATGGATGGATGGATGGATGGATGGATGGTTGGATGGATGATGGATGGATGATGGATGGATGGTTGGATGGGTGGTTGGATGGATGGATGGATGGATGGATGGATGGATGGATGGATGGATGGATGGATGGGTGGGTGGATGGATGGATGGGTGGATGGATGGATGGATGGGTGGATGGATGGATGGATGGTTTATCTTCAGTCATGTTTCTTCTTCATCATATCACTTTTGGCAGCTAATGCTCTTTAAGTGCTCAATGGCTCCTTTATATTTTCTTATTTTATGACATTTTGGCGCAGAGTTGTTTGACGTTGTCTTGCTGAAATATGCAGAACATTCATTTAGTTGTTGCCTGAAACATGTTTTTTTTTTTTTTACTTGAATGATTCACTTTTTATTTTAACTCATGGACAGACTTGTATCACCTAATTTATGAAGATTTATCTTAAAGTGATCTATTTGTCACGATGCTCCAGTGCATTTAGCGATGGAGATGAAATTTATAGTCTTTTTCAAGATAGTACATCCCTCCTTATCTTTAGTTATCATGTTAGTGATGTGTTTAATGGAAACAAATTGGAAGAAGAAAAAGAATGAAAAAGCTGAACTTTATAGTAAAGTTTAGTTTGGTTTTAGTTTTTTTTTTTTTTTTTTTTTTTTTTCGAATATATTAAAAAAAACAATACAATATCAAAAAGAAAAGAAAACATACTCAGAAAGGAGCGGGATGAAGTTTAACTTATAAAAGTACTTATCAAAGTACTTAAAACCAAACTTTCTACAGCAATCACTTGAGAAAATTTGTAAATAATTCCCAATTCCCCCCAAAAATAGAAATAAAAATTAAATTAAATATAAAGCAAAAGAAATAAAAAATGACTTTTAGAATTGTCTTTTCTTTTTTGACAGCGGAGTACCACAAAAAGGAAATAAAATAAAAGATAAAGCAATAAATCAAAGTGGATATTAATTAATGCTTTGATCACATGGTTACTGAAAACAAAATGATTAGAGTGAAAGAGAAAGTTAAAAGCTGGCTATCAGTGCTCGTTTTAACAGTGAATGACTAAGATTTCCTTCCATCTAACTCATAGATGATAAATTCGTAATAATTGATTCAATGAGTAAATTCAATTTAAAACAAGAAGAATAATCTCAAATAGCCAGATGGAAGGCGTCAAGTCTTGGCAGGAGCAGAAACTTTGCACCAAAAGCAGTGAGTCTGCTGTGAGATGCCTCCTTCTGCCCTCTGCTGTGTGCTCAGGTGTTTCTCGCCGCCATCCAGTCGCCCAGTCCAGAGTTCAGATACTTCACCAACAGCGCCGCCCCTCCTCTGCACAAGCTGAAGGTCACAGAGCCAGACGGGAGACGGTACATCAGCGCTATGAGCAAGATCATTTTCTCAGAGGAGGAACAATAAATCTGGACATGCTTTCCTCTCCACCAAATATCATCTGCTCTTTTGTGCTTGTGCCAACACAATCTTTCGCTCTTCTAATTTTAGCTCTTGTAACAAAGTTGACCCATCGGGTTTTGTAAGCGGAGTTCACTGCTCCGTGTGCTATTTTTGTATCACTTATCACTGGTGGAGAAAGCATTTGATAAGGATTATATTCTATGTTTTCAGTGATACTGCATGCTTCGCATTCCTCTCGTTCAGCAGCATTCCTTCTCTGGGGCCGCTGAGATTCTGGACGGAATATTACAACACTGTTACAGCAGAAACATTATAAAATGTGCTTACGTCATTTTTCTTTTTCTATTTTAGGTGCACAGAGACAATTTAAAACAACATTTGTTTGTCTTTTAATCCAGGAGTGTACTGTACTTTGTCTTCCTTTGGTATTGCTTTCCCATCCATATTTCCAGGAATAAATAGAAGGTTAATTGAAGCATTTTAGATGAACTCAACAGATTTTAATGATTTATCTCATGCACCATACAGTGAAATTCTCTGAAAGGAGTTAAATTAAGCCTAGATCATTTATTTGATCGATAATGAGCATGAACTTTAATTATGACATGAATGAATGAATGTAATATACGTTTGTAGAAAGATGATAATGAATATTAGCACTCAGGTCAGTCCACCATCGCCAGAATAAATTGCTATTTTAAGTATTTGACAAGACTCAAAAATGTTCAGACAAACAGAAGTAATTTTAAGTTTGTACGTGCACAAAAAGTGAATTAAAAAAAGGATTTTCCTGCGGGAATCTCTGTGTAGTTGTTGCCATTTTGCCACATCAAATACTCTAAAAAGACATTAAGTGTAAAATGGACATGACATTATGAGTTATGGCTTTTTAATGTTTAAGATCTTTAGACAAATGATCATATATATATTATGAATAATGCACAACAGCACAGTTTTTTATTCACTGTAAGCCGTCAATGATTAGTAATGTGTTTGTTGAAATGCAAGTGAGCTGAAAACACTAATTTGATGACGTATTTTCAGGCCTTGGCTGAACAGGGACGTCATAGTTTTGTGTGCTTTAGCGAAACTGGTGAAAGTCCTGCTACAACAAATCGGCACAAACAAGCAAAATAAAAAGAAATCCAATTCCAATTGTGATTAAAGATAACTCAAACAAGGGACAACCTATTCATTTTCCTTTTAACACAAATCTAAGGTGGTTCGAAATCCGTATGAAGTTAAGAAATACCTGTGTAATCTGAATAGTTAAACATTACAGAGGTTCATTTCAGTTGAATGACTCTATAAAGTCCAGGGATCAAAGACTGAAAGGACCGGACTCAGTCTACGCATGAGCCTCTTCTCCTTCATGAGGCAGGTCACCCTGTCTGTACATCTATGTGTTGCGCATCTGACCTGCATTTGATAGGATTGACGGTGTTTCTTTAATCCTTTCCTGATCAGGTGCCCTAATTCGTCTCTGAAGATCCTGATTTGGCTCCCTCACCACCACTTCTGTCTGTGTTACAGCACAGCCGCTTAACAAAGCTGCACTTAGACACTGGTCAGCCTCTTAGAGGCTTATGTAGATCAGTATAATGAGAGTTAGGTAAAAGCTATTGTAACATATATTTAAAAAAAAAAAAAAATTAGATTTAACTTTCTATTCCACAGTAGATTAAGTATTTTTGTGGAAAATTCTAAAAATGCAGTTGAAAGAATCACATGCTGTATGCAGTGGATGGATGGATGGATGGATGGATGGATGGATGGTTTATCTGGGTGATATTTATTTATTTATTTTATCATTTCATTGCATTGCTTTCAAGTGGAAGCAGACATAAGCTTTTTTCTCATTTTATTCAGGTCAGTCTCTATGAGGAAAATCTTTATTTGTTTGAGAATTTTGTTAAAATTAGCACGTTCCAGTTTGGTCAACATGAGCGCACTGTAATCGAAATCGGCATTCAGAACCAGTAATTGATATAATCTTGCTCATGTCAATTATTTAGCTTCTTTGAAAAGTTCATTTGATCATATAAAGTCAAACTGTGCATGCCTCCTTTCACTTATTCTAAAATCAAAGATATGTGCTCTTCATATTCCAGTTTTAATAGCCTAGTTGATTATATTTGCAGCAAAAAGCTTGTCAGTTATATATGAGGGCTAAAAAACTATATTAAAATCATTAATCAGTAATCATTAATCGGAATCAAGGTAACTTGTTCAATTAATTGTGATATTAATTCAATTCAGTTTCATTTATATAGTATCTATTAACAACAAAGTTGTTTATAGGTGCTTCTGAGAAACCCAGAGCATGACCCCTGAAAACATGGCAGAGCCTAATAGTGGCAAGAAAAAACTCCCTCTGGGAAAGAAGCCTGTCTTAATAATATCTGGTATAAAAATATATAAATGTGTGGTGGTTGGAGGGACTGACTGCAGGTAGGCCATGCCAGCAGGCATATCACAAATTTGAGGTCATATGCCCAGTTCTGGAACGCCGCTTTCACTGTCGTCTATTTTTGTTTTTGGGTTTCAAAATAAGTTAGAAATAACCCCTAAATACATTTTCAAATAATTATCTAATATCCAGTCTGACTATAACACTACTGTGTAAAACCGCAGTCCTTCGAAATCTGTTCTTATTACTGTGTTTTATCCCCCTAACTAATAAATTTCCCACCTCCTCAAATGTATCATTTAAAAACCTCCCAGGAGTGCTCTGATTGGTCAGAACCGACGGCCCGTCGCGTTACGTAAGCGGCTTTCCTTATTAGGCAAATGGAGCCGCTCATGAGACTCCAGTCTCCGAAGCTCTTTAGAAACCATCAAAGTGTCTCGCGAAGGTCTAAGTTTTCATCACAAACTTCACAATGACCAACAAAACGACGTCTCTGCTCTTCAGAGCGCTGCTGGATGCCAACGAAGGCCAGTTTTTAAAGGTCGCGCGCGGAAACGGCAGAAGACACAGTAATTTCAGGTGAGTCGGACACTTTTTTATGTCTGCGGTCAGACTCTTTCAGAGTAATTTACCATATAGACTTCCAGGTGTCTGTATGAGAAACTTGAGGATAAAAAATAACCATCAGTGATGAAAGGGAAACACATCCATCCAGTTAATTTTAGAAAAGAAATTCCACACTCCCAAGTGAAAACTGACAAGATTCAGATAAACGTTTATTTGCAACGTGCATCATGTGGACCACCTCTTATTCTTAAAACTACGTTTTTTCTGTTTGTTTGTTTATATTTTTTTTAAGTTGGCTGTCATGTTTTTACGTAAAATACGTGTTTTCTGTCCGCAGACTCAGTTCTTGTGGGGTTCTTGCTGCGAGGCGGACCAGCCTCCAGCTCTGCCCCGTCACCCCGCTGACCTCCTCCAGCCGCAGCTTCATCAACCTGGCTGCACCCATCAGCGCCCGCAGGGTGGAGTACACGGAGTCCCGCATAGTAGAGTCAGTACACATGTTCCTGTTAGAATAAGTCAAGGGAAAAGCTGCAAATCTTAGGAGTTCTTCTATTAGTTTTCTCAGCCCCTACCTCCCACTAGCCATTACATCAGTGGTGCTAAGTATGTACCATACTCCCTTTGGAGAGGAGGGGGCTGAGAAGAATTAAGTTTAATGAAGTGATAGTTACTGGCCTCCTTTAAAACATTATATAATGGATTAAGCAAAGACTTAACTCAAGATAGAACCTTAATTAAAGCCACTATGTGTAAGCTATTTAATAATTATACTATTTAAAAACAAACAAAAAATCAATTGGTTTTCTTAGCAACTATCTGCATGTACATTAATTTTTATATTAAATATATTAGTGCATAATAG
>JBAMYA010113756.1:0-19013 GCA_037176975.1 Arrhamphus sclerolepis
CATACATATGTGCGTTCGTATGCGTACACACACACACACACACACACACACACACACACATATATATATATATATATATATATATATATATGTTTGTGTAAAAGAAAAACCACAACTGTATTGACGACATGTTACAAACATATCCACCGTGAAGGAAGAGGCCACTGTAATCATAATAAATCATTGTGTCATTCATTGTACTTTCAAAAGTTGGCCACTATGCTGCCCCCATTTGGTCTGCAGTGGTATGATTAGCTAATCTGCCTTTAACCTCACTATTTCTATAGATTGGTCATTTTAAATGACACATTTTTAAAGTAAAGCAGTTTGAATAAACTTAACATCACAATCTTATTGTACAAATAAATGTTTAATCAAGGTGTTGATGTGTATGTTTTGTTTATTATCAGGTTTTTTTTTATTATATACATTAATCTTTTGCCAAACTGCAGCTTGGACAAATTCCTGCTTTTTTTTTTTCTTGACGCAGTCCAGCGCTTTAACCTTTTAAATCTCTATGGTCAGAAGTTGTTCCTGCAGCTTTTACACCTGCAGTTTTCCAACATCTTTTAAAAACAGAACATTTGGGCTTGTCGGTCCTTTTTCATTTCAGGTCTACCTCTAAAGTACCTCCTTTTTAAACTCTAAAGTCTAAAGAGAGAGTTGCTTTTAACCAACTGCAAGTACAGAGTTTTTGAGAAATTTCGGTCTGGTTTCAAGTCTTCCCGCAGTGCTGACCTGTCTTGATCCGTCTTGGTAACCCGTTCTGAGGGATCTGTGGGTACCAGGGACACACCCCTTGACTGGTTTAGGTCATATTTAACTGTCCACCCTCTTTTGTGGGGTACCCCAAGGCTTCATGTGTGGCCCTCTGCTGTTTTCACTCTAAGCTGCCAGTGAACTCTAGAATTAAGAAAAACATCCTTTCATTTCTTTGCAGATGATGTTAAGTTGTATTTACCCAATAAAGATACAAATAATATAATAAGCAAGAACAGGACAAGTTAGAACAAGTTGAGAAATGTCAAATAATTATTTTTAAAAAATCAGTAGGAAAAAAAACAAACAACTTTTGTTAGAAATCAGTTTTTGCAGTGAAGGGGCAGATTCTCAAACCATGAAACCAGACAGAAGGATCAGTCTAAACCTGGTTCCTCCTATTTAGGGTTACAGGGGTCTGCTGGAGGGTCCACAGTCCTCCGCAGAGCCAGTACTAGCTGCAGTTATCTTAGTTAGGTGTGAAATGCACTTATTAATTTTTAGTGTAAACATTTTTTGCAGCAAAAAAAGAAAAAAAAAGTATGTTGATGCTTGTTTTAGTTTTTCCAGGCCAGAGAATTTCCCTCAAGAGCACAAAGACCTGAAAGGCAAAGACCTGAACCACAGAACCACCAGTGTCTCTTTGCTTGCTGGGTGCATTAGTCTGAAACTTTCTCAGGGAAGTAGCCACCCCCCAAAAAAGAAAAGATGGATTAACATCATTTCTGCTGAGCTGCATCAGCTGTGGCCCCAAGTAACAATTATATGATTGAATTTTCCTTCATTTCCCACGATTAGCTGCATGAAAGCTGCCGTCGGTGGGCAGTGTGACAGAGAGAGAGGACCGCATCCGAGCAGATTTATCACAAGAGTGGAGAGGAAAGGCTGGTAACTGCGGCACACGTCTCCCTGTAGCAAACCATGATTGAACAGTCCTGCAACCGTGCAGCTGTTCGCTGGATAGTTTGAGGCACGAGCGTGACTCCTCTAAAAGTTCCACTTAGGACATCTCTCGCCCTTCCTGCTATTGAAGTGAGGTAGAAAACAATCTGGAGAAGTCATTTTCAGAATTTTCTTTTTTTTATTTACTTTACAGGAAAGAAGTCATGTCCAGCTGTGTTGTTTTGTGTATTTTTTGAACATGAGCCTCTCAGTCAGACTGAGGACGACCTACAGCGAGAAGAAAGCGTGCACGAAGCTGTGCGCAGTTCGCATCAAAGGACAAGCATACGCACTTTTACACATAAAGCTAAGACCTCAAATCAATACCACAATTAACTCAACAATTACGATTTATGAGCGACTTTTTTTGTTTCATTTTATTTTTTGCCCTCAAAGATTTCTGACAAGGCAAATGTGGTCAAACTATTAAAACTAGGACATTTTCTAATAAAAGAACACAGTCTAAAGGAAGCACACACAGTTTCACTATACATGGTCATCAAATGAATATTACAAAGAAGAAGAATAATTGAAATAACTGACATGAGCAAAAGAACATCGATTATTGGTTCTGAATGTCGGTGTTTGATTCATTTTTGATGACCTTCCCTGTCCTACATTAAGTGGAGGTGGCCACCGAGGGCCCATAGAGCTTTGGGGGCCTCTGATGGACCTAAAAATTTGAGCTAAATTGTGGTTTTTATCACATGTCTTTTCACAGAATCCAGAAATCCTGGTGGGGCCCCCGTGTATACACACACACACACACACACATATATATATATATATGTGTGTACATATATGTATATATATATATATATATATGTATATGTATATATGTATGTTTATATATATATATGTATGTATGCTCTTGAGCACATTTTCTTTCATACTGACATCAGAAGCTCTATGTGAAAAGAGAATTTGCCTCTTTGATTATTGCGCCATTCCTTCCCTTAAAATTCTGTCTTTCACTATGTTTCGTTTGAAGTTAGCAGCACTAAGAGACGTTTTCGCGGATAAGCAGCAAATTTAAAAAAACAAAAAACAGAACAAGTGCTAAAACACTGTTGCAGAACCTTCATTTCTTATTTAGTTGACTTCAGAATTCTCTCTCAAGTGTTGTGCTCCACAACTGTCCACGGTTAGTCAACCGATAGCAGCTTCTTTGTGCAGGAGCTTTGACGTGCTCTCAGGTCTGAACTGGGCAACAGACAGTTAACATGAAACTGGGAGTCAGAGAGAGAAGAGGACAGAGGGCTTCATCCATGAATGGGGAGTATTCAGCACTCTTTCCCACAGAGACCAGGCCTGGGCTGGAGTTTCATCCCCGGTCTGGCCCGATGAAATCCAAACCTCTCGAATCTCAGACTCTGACTCCCAATAGAAACGTGTTATTGATTCCTCTCCGCGACCCCTCCATATTTTATTATTGCTAAGGTGAAAATGGATAACAGGAAAGCTCACATCAGCAGGCAGCAGAACAATACCGCATTGTGGCAGCTCGGCTCCACTCTGCTTTAGAGGGCAACTCCTGAAATCATTCACAGTACCAGTGGCTGCACACAATTATGATCCTGTGTTCAGCGTGCCCCAGTGCCAATAATGAATACATGGATACACAAACACAAGATGGGATTGTGAATTAGCATTTGATAACAGCTGCTGCTGAAAGTGGAGCTCGACTTGCATAAGCTGCCCACTGTCCTGCTGAGAACGTCTGCAGCTGCGGATACCAGTTTCCCCAGAAGGAGAGATGAAAATAAGTCGAGTGATAACTCAATCTGGACATGACAAGGTGCAACAAATCTATTGTTTAGTGAGAGAGGAGGAGAGCTCTCCTCTGGAGTTGGTATGTTTGAAGGACGAGCATCAGAGGCGGACAAAGAGCTCACAACAGTAACTTTATGTATATTAATCATCAACCATAATCAAAATCTTGTGTTGGAGTCGAGGTTGCTGATGATGTGGCAATCTCTCTCCCCTCCTCTCCAACAACTAGCGCTTCTTCTGGAGTCACGGAGTTTGCTGTGATGACTCACTGCTGTTGGAGGTGGTTTTAAGCAGCTCCAATGACATCCGTGCATATTTCTTTTGCTCTCATTTGCATTAAAAACAACAAACTGTCTTATCCAGGCGCACAGATGTCGGCTTAGTTTAGGAGATGAGCTGCAGATTGTTCAGAGTGATCAGTGCTTTCCTTGACTTTTATTAACTTTTCTACACTTGAGAGGACAGGTTGTTTGGAGAGGCAGGATAACTGCAGGAGAACATCAGCGCTTTTACAGCTGCAACATTAAAACCCTGATTTCTAAGAAGATAAGATAAAACTTTTATTAATCCCACTTCTGGGAAATTTCCTTGTTACAGATTTGAGAATATATGCAAATAACTGGCACAATTAATTAATTAATTTCATCTTAATGCCTTGTAAAGCACTTTGAGTTGCCTCTGTGTATGAAATGTGCTATACAATTAAACTTGCCTTGCCTGCAAAAAAATGGTCAAAAATAATTGGCATATTATATATTTATGTACAAAACTACATATATAGGTTAGAAAAGGTAAAGATAAAAATTATTGCACAGTGTGTGGGTCATAAATAAGAAGCATAAGATAATCAAAGATAATCATAAACTTATAACGGGAACATTTCTGAGGGAATTTCCATGTGACTGATTCAGTTCTGACATCAAAAAGTGGAATAAAAACAATCAGTATTTAACAAACAAAAGATTTTAAAACAAAAAGTTCCCAATTTTTTTCAAAACTCAAGATATTTGTAAAATTTCCTTTTTTTAATAAGAACAATTCATTACTTTAGAGCAAAAAGTTGAAATCATTGAAAAAAAATGCAGTTATACAACTGTTACGTGACTTTGTGTCAAAAAGTTGTAAAAATTTTAAGTTAAAAAGCCATAATTTTGTGATATTTGTGATTGGATGATCAAAAAGTCTTTTCTTGCAAAATTGTCAATTTTATAGCAAAATTTGCTTTTTTTGTTACATAAAAAGTAAACTTTTTTTATTTGAAGTTTTACAAAAAAGTTTTTCATTTTAGTGCAGAAGTCTCAATTTTATGATAACAGTTGCAATTTTAGTGAAATATGAAAATTTTTTTTAATGAAAAAAATATTGTGATATTGTGAAATTTGTCATTTTAGAAAAAAAGAAGTCAGGTTTTTTTAAAATATGCAATTACATGAGAAAAACGTGTGATTTTAGTACAAAAGCCTACATTTTATTATAAAAGGCACAAATTTGATGAAATTTGGGATTTTATGATAAAAATTCAAGAACTCGCACGAAATCTGGCAATATAGCTGGTTGAAAAAAAAAAAAATAGAATAACTGTCCCTTTAATGTAACCATGGTGATGATGTGGCCTGGGATGAAACAGGGTTTGACATCCCTGCAACAGACGTGCTCACTGTGGCAGTGAGCCTGCTGCCATAACTCTGTCCTGTAAAAGATTATTACTCCGTGCAACTGTTTTGACTTCATCAGTTGCCGTCTACTCCTGCACACACACCATCGCAACCAAAAACCATCCAAACAAAATCACCAAGTAACTTTGTTAATCACAGAAAAAGGGAGAATGCGCTCTGGTGGTCTGGACCATTCAAATCAATTAACACGTTGACCTCGCTGATGCACAGCACTGCATCATGGGTCCAGTCACATGAGTGCATGACACACACACACACACACACACAAGCACAGGAACTTGTGGGGGAGAAATGCTTTTACAGACCCTGTTCTGAAAAGAGTTTGCCCAAGCTGTTTATACTGGCGTTGCTCCAGCATGCAGCCACTGAGAGCAGACAGGACAAAAAATAAAGAACATTTTACAGGGGAAAAAAAAGTATAGATAAGGAAAACAGACACATTTTGTAGAGTTGAGCACAAAGTTTAAAATGCTTACGACAGAACCAAGATGTAGAAGAGAATGGAGGTCAGGAGGGGGGGGGCAGAGAGATGCGTGTTTGGGTTGGTCGTCTGACCTCTGATTTAAATCAGGGCAAATCTTTGATTAATGGTTTTTCACACGTACGTGGAATCATTTGCCGTTTCTCTGTGACATTCTTCCCAAGCTTTCAGTTCCCCTCTAAGCTTGATCCCCGTCCAGGACTGTGAAAGCCTCTCCACCCACACTGTGGGGCACAGCAGACAGTAAACACTGCACAAAGTAAAAGAAAAAAAAAGAGAGAGAGGGAGAAAGAAAAAGAAATCTGTCTGGATTCAGGTCAGAGGAAAAAAGGTTTGGTGTTCTGGACTGCAAAAGCAACAACGGCAGCTCTGTTAGGTGTCCTACGCTGTGAACGGCAGGAACGTCGTGCATATTGTTCACTGATAAAAGTGCGGGACAGTGTAGGGTTTTAAAACAAAAGAAAGTGGTTGAAATCATCACTGGCATCTGCAGGTAACATGCTTTCTATCCCTGTAGATGACATGGACACAAGCTCACAGCCAACAGCTCAGTATCTGGGGTGCAGAGATGTTCCTTCACGGCCACACAGTCCACCTTTGCTGTGTTTTTGCTCCATCCTCACTGCGACCTTCGGCCCACCAGGGGAAGCTGAATGCACACAGCAATCCATGACAGCACATGGTAATCAGCTCGTTTAAAGACATTTCCCGTCAATGAAGAGACCTCCTCAGCTGTATGCTACAACTGAGGATAGTGTGATCAGCATACAATGGTGTCAAACAAGCAAATCAAGTAAATCAACTGCACTTTAGAAGAAGCTTTTATGTGTGCTTCAAAAAGGAAGCGACAAAGACGGTCCTGGCCATGGCTGTGGAGCAGAGTCATATTGATTGGCTGGTCTGTTCAAGAAGTTGCAGGATTTCTGACGCTGTCAGAAAATGATCTCAAGCAATCTTTGGTGGTTGGTTGTTTTCCTTTGAAACAACCAGTGCTGAATCGCTCACATGTAGGACCATCAAACTACATCTCCTGAACCCAAATTTTATTCCCAATAGAACATAAAGAACATATGAGATGCTGAAACTGAGACATTATATGGAAAGAATTAGAGTGGCGCTCATCACTGACCTCTTTCCATGCGAGTAATCACGACTTCAGGCTCAAGATTCCATCTCATTTGGTCATGAAAGTGCAACTCAGCAGTCATAAAACTTCTAAAAGAAACCTAAACAGCAAAGAGATCTGAGAAAGACACATCCTTATGTCTTTCACAGCAGTCCCCTTTCACCTGCGACCTCCCAACATCGTGCAGCCTTACACCAGGTGCAAGACCCGAGCTGCTCTGAGAGAACATCAGTGGGTCACCAGAATCACAAGCTTGTGAAAATCCATCTGATAATTTTGGACACAATTCTCACATAAGGAAAAAAAATAAGCAGCTGATGTAGTTTGAGAAAAAAGAGCAGATAGTATTGCCTGTGTGGACAGGATTTAAGCTTTGGGCACTATTATTGCATTTAACTGAAGTAAGTCCATTACGTCGCTGTTGAAGTATTTTAGTCTTGGCCCAAAGTAGTGACCTGAGAAAGGGGGTGTTGATGAACACATGTGGAGGTGTGCTGCTAGAAATATGTTGCAGACCGTAAACACTGCCGCCATACTGGAACACACTGTGAATAGCATGTTCCAGTACGGGTATAGGAATTTCTTTATCTCACAGCTTAAGTCTGCGGGGTCTTTGTGGCCCACTGGCAGTGGATATTTCTCAACAGATTGACATGGCTCAGTGGCCTTGTGTGGCCCGGCGTTTTGTGCTCCTTGGTAGTGGTGGTGTAACAAGGGAACAAGGGACTTTTATTTCAGGAAGGTGACAGATAAACGTCAGGAGGTACTCGCCAACAAAGGTCACATTTCAGCTCATTTAGAGGCTTATCGCTCTCACAACTGGTGAGCAACGAGTCACAGATCCGTTTGGTTTTTAGGTGTGTATCGACCTGCTGGTTCAATTTAATTCAATTCAATTAAAAAAAACTTTATTTGTCCCCAGGGGGCAATTGAAGGCATACAGGGCAGTTATACGTAGTGACACGGGCAAGTTATTTCTACCCATTAATCTAGTAAAAAAAACAAAACAAAAGCCAACAAGAAACAAACAAAAATGCAAGCTTTTTGATGCAAGTGAATTAAAACTGAACATAAAATAAATTAAACATTTACCTTAAAAGAAGAAAGACAGACAGGATGAATGTCAAGGAACAAAGAGAAAAAAAAGACAACCCATTCATAGTGATAAATGAAATTAATCGGATCTGTTTTATCCACATGACTTACTTATTTTTATGAGCGCGCAGGAGAGCCAATCATATTCGCAAACCAGTCCTTGAGGATTCACGTGAACTTAATTCTGAATCTGTTTTAAAGGGGAGCACATGCACACTGATTAGAGAAAAATGAAATTAAGCCTTAATGCTGCAATAAAGTGTGGGGAAATTACCAACCAAATATTTAAATGGGGTTAATGATGCTTTTCAAATGGGAGTTTTGAAGCCAAAAATATTTTGGCACCTGTGTTTAGAAGGCATCAGCGGCACTTAAAAACATTTCTGCAGTGACTTTACCTCTGAGGTAAGTGCAAACATCCACCTTCATATGTGCTTCTGTGGATACAGATCTGATACTGGTTAACGCCCTTAAACTACATCATTTGACCGATCAAATTTGTTTTCTGAAGTCTCTAAATAGGGGATATAATATTTTTAAATAAAATTGCTTATGTGTATTTTTACACACCCTCTCACATCTCTGTGGTTACTACGCTCTGATTGGTTGTAGTCATGATGAATGAGCTGTGTGCTGATTGGTTGGTTTACCGTGAAGCTACGCCTCCATGGAGTCACTGGCGGAAGTTATCGGACTTCATCAGAGCATAATTCTGATTCAAAGCTGGTGAATGAAGGTGACAGTGACTGCGAGATATATATTTATTGCTAAAAACGGTAGTTATTCCTCCTCCTCTGCTGAAGCCCGCCGGGTTAAAATAGCAACAATCCTGGAAGTTCAGAGATAGAACTGGACTCACCGTTGGTCAGCCATTTTTCAGTCACAGCGAAATTCCACTCTTCTGGAGATCCAGCATTCAATAATCCAAACTTGGCCAGACCGCGGCTTCAGCTGTTCCTGGAGCCTAAGACAGATGTGGAGGTTACGGGGATTCCCCGCCAGCGTGGATGAGGAGAGCAGGAGCTCTGGGGGAGCCTCTACAGGTACCAACCAGATGCCCAAAAGATCCAACACCGTCCGCAAGATGAGATGCATGTAAACGTCAGTCCGGGAAGCTGCAGAAGAAGAGTTTAAATTTCATCAGAGATTGCTGTGTCTTCTGCAGGGGATGGCGGTGCTTTCACTGTGGACGTGGAGCCAGGTTCAGAAGGTCCTTGTAAAATGTTATGAAACACTTTGCAGGTTTTCACAATGTTTCAACTGAATATTCAAGTTGTGAAATTTATATATGAAGCAGGTGACTATAGGATTTGAGGTTCACTGCATGTCTGTTTCACATGCAAAACAATCCTTTTTAACTATACCGAGGTAAAACCAGGTATGAGACCTTAACCCACAGTAAGCAAAACCACTCATGGCAGACTGCTATGTTTCAGTTCACATTTATTAGAAAGAAACTAACAAACTACGGTTCTCATAGTGTGTCTGTTTTGTTCCTTGTTTCTGAGGTTGGTATTTTAGCTTTACGTCAGTCAGCTCGCGCTACCATTACCACAATAAATGCCTAGACTTGAACCTAACTATTCCAGACACATATCAACCTTGACAGAAGTCAGTGGTGGGGCAGGTATTCCTGAACTGACTGGGTTAGACATGGTGAGGTAGCTGTGCTGTCGCTTTGTGCAGAGATGAAAATGTTTGACCTTTTGCACGCGATGATTTCCAAGTCAGGACACGAGCGCAGGAATGTCAGGATATGCTCCAAGCATCAGACTATTCTTTAACATCTATTTCTTTCTTGCCGCACGGCTTCATTTTTAAGCTCTTCTGCTTTAAAATATCTGTCAGCAGAACAGAACGGCTGAGGTGAATAAAACTGACTGTCTGTTATAGAAATGTCTGACTTGGGTAAGATGTATATTTTCTCAATTATGTAAGAAAATTAAAAGCGCATCTATCCAATGTGTTCACAAAGTCAGTTGTACGTAACAGGCCTCCAGCTAACGAGGCTGAACTGGAAGGAAAATTGGTTCTCTGCCATGAGGGACATCAGACAGAGCTTCTCTGGAAGTCCTTTATTGTTCAGGTGTGTTGCAGTGAGGTGTTGCTATTTCCATTCATCCATCCAACCGACTGAACTGACCGCATCCACTATTCACCCCAACGCTTTCTGATTACTGGGCTGAATTGCACTGAGTAGCAATTCCCAGCCAAAGAGCAATGTCACAATTACTTTCCTTCCCTCCTCTCCTGAGATTACGGCATTGAGCTGCTGATGCAGTTGCGTACAGTACAGCGGCCCCTAAAACACTTGTTTTTCTGCATCAAGGCTCTTTTTTTGTGTGTTATTTTGCTCTTTTTTTTCTCTCTCTCTCAGCCTATCAACTTTCTGCATTTCTATCAAAGGACATCCATCAGCGAAATATTGCTCCACCTTCTCTTGTTACTCCAACAGCACTGTGTCAGCTCTCTGAACCCAGAGCACGGACCGCCGCCGCCGCCGCCGCCGCCACTGCCGCTGGTGCTGGAAAGATGAGGCCCTCCAGACAATGCTCTCCAGCTCAGCATGTATTCATATTCCATTAAACACACAGGACATTATTTTTTGAATGAGTCAAGAAATATTAATTCCGTGGAGAGAGTTAGGGCATTTACTAAGCATATATGCAGAGAATTAAAGAGTAGCACTCATCATCAGCCTCTCTCCATGTGAGTAATCATGATTTCAAGCTCATCTCATTCAGTCATCTGTTTATGAAGGCAGAAGAAAGAATTGTATTTGTCTCTGTGGCTCATTTAGGATTCTTCCTGCCCTGCTTTCTTTCTTTCTTTCTTTTTTTTCACATTTTTTTTAAACAATAAACGGCTTTAAAGAGGCCTGAATGCCATTTAAGGAATGAAATTTGACATTCGTCAGAAAAATAGCACTTGAGTGCTACTCAAACTGCGTGAAGAGCATCGGGTAATGTGTAAAAATAGTTGCCATGACTACGCTGACATCATTTCTGGCAAGCAGAATTGAAGGCTTCTCAGCAAACTCCAGCTCTGCATACAGCCGTGTGAAAAAGCGGTGTTTTTAGGCTGCCTTCAAGCCTCGGGCACGCAAATGTTTCTCTAAATATCTTATCAAGATGACGCGTGACAGCCACAAATTCTGACAACACCCGCTTCAATGCGTCTCACCACCGCAGATGAGCGGAGAAGACAGAAATCTGTTTTAAGGAGAGTACAGCAGGTGCGGGGGAGAAGGTTACAGTCCAAATGGAAGAGGGGCAGGCAGGTGGGGTGGGTGGGGGGGCAAAAATACAAATCAGAGTGACGGGGACAGCCTGCCTACTGTAGCACGCTCCATTCAGTATTCATGGTTATGTGACACATTCCTACAGCAGTGGACGAGTCTCGCTCTAAAACCCACTCTATCCACAAGCTCTGACTGTTCATTTCAGAACATAATTGAATTTCTCAAAAAGTCAATCTGACTGCAAGGGCACAGCTTTGCCCTGTAGCGCGCTGCACGAGCCAGAACGGCAGCAAAAACAGTGAGCGATCTTGTCTCCGTGCCACGGCTGTGTTATTAAGCTTAATGCCGTCCTGTTCTGCCGTCTGATTCATGACACAGCAGCCGGAATGCTAAACATAATCCTCCAACATGAAGCCAAATAGCAGAGCAGAATGGTATTTAAAAAGGAGGAGCACAGCTGATCCCTTATTGTGTAACCTTTTATATCCTCCAGATGGCTTCATATGAATCTTTCCAGGGTTCAAAGCAGTGTAACCTGGCGCAAGTATGAAACCGCCGGGAGCAACATGGCATGAATATGCTCAATACTTCCCGTCCCTCTCTGCAGATGTATAGCAAGCAAGCCCAGGCGCACACTCACAGTGAACTGTCTGTGTTTGTCCGTGCATTAACGCTGCTTATATTAATAACATTCCTGGCACTGGTGTGAAAAGAGCTCACTGGCCTCCTCCCGCCTGCCACGGCACTTGTAAACAACTCAAAAGGAAGCAGCACGTAGCACCCGATCTCCATGCACCCCGGGCTCCAGAACGCTGCACATACTGCTGATTTTCTGAACTGTCAGGATTTTTCCAGAATAAGCATAAGAGCTGAAGATAAATCACGTTCAGCATGCTTTCATCACCACAGTTAGGACTCATTTCTTTAAATTTAGAGGAAGAATAAAGATGACGCTGGTGCACGTGTGCATGAAGCTATAAATTCCACTGAGCAATATAATCTGAGATTGCTATCACTAACAGAGCTGCTCTGAATACTAATTGAGTACCGGATCATTTTCAACAGTAAAACTGTATTTCAGTGACAAAGCAGTGAAACTTCTGATTAATGCAGGATCCCACTCGTTTAGCTGGTAAATTAAATACATTACACACAAACATCACTGACGCCTGCTGCGGGGAGCTTTGGGTTTGCAAAAAGATGAACAAAACCTTCCACCTAACATTCATGTTATCACCCAGTTTGATTCACTTTTCAGCGTCCAGATAACAGAAAAACGATTCACCCAAACACCTCTGACATCTGTGTGTCGTTGGGTCACCTTTGGCCAGGGCAGATGCCACTGACTCCAGCTGAACACACACGCCTACAAACGGGATCAGAAGGGATCAAAAATCTGCGTTTTATTTTGGGACTTTGAGGCTCACCTGGCCCTCACAACGTTTGCCAGAAACCCCGCCAAAGCCAGCTAATGACATTTGAGCCACATCTGGCTGATACAACACGTGACATAACCCAAGTTAGGCCTGGCTTGTGACCTTTGGACCATGCCTATCCCATTTAACACTTGCCAGTGCTGCAACTGAGCCACAAGTGCCAACGGTAGTTCAGATTAGGTCCAAATGTATCTGGTATCTGGGTATAATGCTGTTATACAACTGATATAAATACTGTGTTTCTCAATTTTACTGGTATGAGTTGCTGACGCGCTGTTTCACAAAGGTTTTTGATCCTCACCTGCAAACTGCATTTAAAGTTATGTTAATGTCAGTATGAAAAGATGACTTTTGTCCTCTTAAGAATAAAAGATGAGTTCTAAACCACAAAATACACGAATATTTACACTGATTCTCTCTTGTGAAGCATGTTTATATTTATGTGTGTGTGTATATATACATATATATATATATATATATATATATATATATGCATGCATACAGATACACTTATCTTTCATTAGGACGTAAAGAAATAATATCAGATTTTTGGATTAAAAAAAAAAGGGCAGAATAAGTTCCCATTAATATCAGAAAAAACACCCCAAAGACCACATGAGACCCTGCACAGCCGAAGGGGAAAGGTTGGGGGATAATTCTCATGAGACACTATACGTACATGCAGTGGAGAAATGCACTGTTAGTAATGAAGAAAATATTGACTATACTCCAATAAAAAGAACAAACCTTGTTATTTTTGTTTTCATTGCTAGCAGTATACCTACAGATTTATGGTACTGCACTTGGCTACAGGTCAGAAAACACAGATATAAAGAAATGAAGATTAAGTGGATCTGTTTTCAAGGGGGCACAGGGTTTAATAAAGAGCCAGTAGTTTGTCACGGTGAACTATTCATTTTGGCCTGCACCTAAATTACACTTGTTCATCTCTATGGAAAGACACAACCAGTTCTGGAGCTGCCATAACCCGAAATGGAAAAAGGTAATAAAAACAAGTTGCTGCTTTTACCTCCAGGTGAAAATTCTGCACTCAATATACAAAAGTGGTCCACATGTGGTAGCCCGCTTGAGTGAACTCATCTCTTTGGCACCATTTGGGCTTTGAAGTTTAATGGAAAATAAGGGCAGTAATAACTGAGTTTTTTTTTCTTTTCTTTCTGTGCCGGTCAAATAACCAAAGGTAATAGATGCACCACCACATGAGCATGCTTTCATAACAATTTTATTAATTAAGTGTGCCAGAAACTGGCATCTGTAAAAACAAGGCGTAGCGTGTGTTGTTGGAATGAATTTATTCCCAGGTATGGAGAAACTGCTATCATACATGTCCAGTCATGTTCTCTGACCACATCTGTGAGTTCGAGAGAGTCTCTCCGCAGCTACAAAAGCCTGAGAAAAGAGAAAGAAATTTCACAGCTTTGTGAAGACAAGGGGTGAAAAATGCCTAAGCGGAGTGACTAAACAAAAAAAAACAAAAAAAAATGCATGAGTCATGCCAAAAAACATCTTCCTTCATTAGCTTTGTTTATCTCCAAGTCCCAGGCAGACAGGCTGACAACAACAGTAGGAAACTTCCACCGCGTACCAGATCCATACACCGTTCCAGAATAACAAATAGGTCTTTGTTGAACACCGTGTGGGACTGTTATTCTGCCTATCTGTCGCCAAAACTAACACTTCCTTACTGAGTATACACAGCTTAATGACTGTGAACCTGCTCGGTATTTTGAACAGCCCCGGTAAAACATACTTCTTGAACGGAATAAAGCATTTCTGAACATTTCCTGCGCTTTGAGTAGAAGAAAAGAAGAGTGTCCTGCTCTGGTGGCCTTGGTGCATCTCCAAGGCCCCCACGGTGTGTTTAGTTTGTGCGAGGGTCATCCATCACAAGAGCTCCACTTTGGTGGGGGGACTCATCTCTCTCCCCTGCTGCGACTCAATCTGGAGGCTGGAAGAACTCCCCATTGAGCCTGCAGCATCCTGCAGCCCTCCAGCTACGATCTGACGGCATTTTATAGCATTGTTTTTCTGGTTCTTTAATATTGATGAGCTAAAATTAACACCTGAACGCTCATGCACACATGTTATCAAGTATATGGGCTTGAGTGAGAAAGGGAGATGCAGAAAACACATTTAAAGTGACAACGCACACCAGCTCCCTATTAATGTTTGGAATATTTGAAAGAGTGCATGATGTATTTTTGAAGCATTTCTGTTCTTTTTTTTCCCAACAGCCTTGATTTAGTAGGAAACGTTAGTTAGGAAACAGAGCATCTAAATGAATTATTATTGATTTGGATCGATCATATACGCCTCAGAAATTATATTGACTCTGCTGTTCCCTCTAGAGAGGCTGTGAGTAGCTGGCAGCTCTCCTATTAAACAGTTCACATCTAACATTCACAGATATGTCAGGAGATCCTTCTAGGCCTCAGCTCTCCTGCTGTACCGCCTCCATCACAACTGTATAATTCACATGGCATTGTATTTACAGTCAAAACTCAGAAGTGTGGGAGCCCATGCTAAGTAAGAGAACGGGCGGTGGCGTCAGACACCCCAGGCCTGACACGGCAGACCTTAATGCTCCCCCCTGCACCACTCTACTGCTCAAAACTAGTCGCCAGTGTGCAGGAGAGCTGCTGAAGTTTGTTATGTAACACTTCATTTCCACCATCTACAGCACCTATAACACATGTTGTGACGGGTTCACAGCAGGAGAAGAGTCAAATAAGTCCAGCTGATGGTAATTATGAAGAAACAGCAGTGTAAGAGAACTTTAGACACACAGTTACAGCTCACTGAAGGAACACTAAAATGTCATTGGCAGGATCATCAAAGAACACAGGCAATGACAGGTGTATCCCTCCGCCACAGAGGTTATCTAGATGTGTTTAACCCTGTAGTGGAGAGCACAAATGGGAATATATTTTAGCTCGTCTCTGGATGACAGGCAGATAAAACTATGCAAAGTCGAATCGCAGTAAATACCCACAGAGCACGATCTCCACACTCACGAAGCATTAAATAGTTCTACATAAGAAGAAACTTTCCCAACATGCTTGCTGTTTACAAATTATAATATTAGATTTATCTTTTAACAATAATGTTTCAGGGCTCAAACTGTGCCACCTTTGAGAAACGTACTTTTACCTACACCCTGCTACAACAAAGTAGTCCAGAGCATATAAAACGCAAAGCACTACCGTAAATAGAAACCCCGCAGTTGATTGATCGCGGAAGAAGCCAATCGCGGGCTCAGTTTGGGCGGTTGTTGGTGACGTAGCAATGCCTGACCTATGGGAACGCTTTTCTGGGTGTTGACCTCTGCGAGCCGCATCACCACCTCCTCGGTGTCCGTGGCGGAGGACTACTATATAGTCAAATGAGCCCAAGTTTTTAAAGGCAGAGTTGTAAAACTCCCAGGCTGAGGGGAGTCCAGACTGGAAGCCTGAAAAGAGAAAAAACAAGGAAAGAAAAAGAAAAGACAAAAACGGATTTTCCAAGCCCCACGCCTGGATTAGACACGTCGTCGGCGACAATATTTCTATTTTTCTTTAATATTTCATTTTAGAAACCAACGTTTGGAGGGTGTACGACTTTAACGTTTCTAGGAGCGGAACTGTGGCTGCTGTCTGTTTCCATGTAAGTAACGTTGCCATGACATTCTCCCCTTTTCTTTCCTTTTTTATCCTCAAGTAATATTTATATTCTAAAGCTGTGACATTGAATGACAAGACTTAATGTTGAAAATCCAGACTGGAAATGCAAACTACCTAACTGTTTATAATGCGACGTACGTCACTGTCGATTAACGTTATCTTTTATCCCGTTTTTATTCTGCTTCCGTGTCGGTATTCGTTTGGTATTTCTTTTAAAAAGCGAGCTAAACCCTGATAATCGAGCTAAACCATTAACATTTTATTTCGGTTCCCACCCTTCATTAAACTAGCATCGCTGCTCGGCACTGAGAGGGCAGATTGTGGCGACGAAAACTCGTAATTTTTATTTAAATCTCGTTGACATCGTCGGGTACTGATGGAGGGGGAAAGTGCCATGCTCATCAGGCTGTTGGATTATGTAATTGCAATTCTCGTCGCGGGTTAGGACGTGTCCTCTGGCCGCAGAAGACTCCAGAACAGCCGGGCTGCTCGGTGCAGGAGAGGCTGTTTTCTCTCCGGGACTATTTTTGTGTGTGTGTGTGTGTGTGTGTGTGTCCGAGGCAACACCTGCCGTCGTCTTCCGCCCTCGTAGAGGTCGGTCACGGGAGGGTTTATCTGTCACAGCAGACCGCAGGGGAACACGCACTGCTGACACCATCTGAGTCAGTGGGTTGTGTTTATTTATAGCTGTTGGTATAGCTATCGATATTGTGCAGCCCAGACGCTACTGGATGTGCTGCTTGCTTTTTTTTGTGAGGGGGGATGCAGATGCATATGAAATGGGATTGATCAGCTCTGGGATCATATGATTACCTGGGTTTTGTATGCTTCAGGCCATAACCAATATCAGATCTGAGACTGAGGTCATCAGGCTTGACCAAATCCTTTAGTTCGACTGGGTTTTATGCTTTAAAATGTAATCCAACCTTCACCTGAGTCATAATGGACAAACACAATGTGTTTGAGCTGATGATGCTTAGTTAAAGCAGTCAATAAATAGACACGTTAGCAGTTTAAGCACACTGTTTTCTTCCGTTAATGTTACTTGGATTAAGATCAGATCGCATTTTAGTGCAAATTAATGCAGAAAACAGCACACCGCAAAAGACTTTACATGCTGAAGCCCCACGCATGGCTATCATGGGGATGTTGCAAGCATTGAGCACATAGAAATGTAGTAATTAGATATAGGCCTCATGGATCTAACCTATTTCGATGTGATGTGTTTGTATTTATTCGATTTTTCTTTTTCCCCTTTCTCCTGTTGCAGGCTCTTGAACCAGACTCTGCAGGGAGGATATCCATTCTGTCAACAAGCACTCAAAGTTTCCTCATCGCACTGATCACTGCTGCCTTGGAGTTGTTTTTTTTTTGTTTTGTTTTTGTTTTTGTTTTTTTGCAACACTGAGAAAAAAAACCACTCCTTGTCACTGAAGCAGCTATGCAGCTTGAAATTCAAGTAGCACTCAACTTTATCATTTCCTATTTATACAACAAACTCCCTCGACGACGTGTGAATATCTTCGGCGAAGAGCTTGAGAGGCAGCTGAAGAAGAAATATGAAGGCCACTGGTATCCGGATAAGCCATACAAAGGTTCTGGGTTCAGGTGCATCCACGTAGGGGAGAAGGTGGATCCTGTGGTGGAGCAGGCAGCCAAAGAAAGCGGGCTGGACATCGAAGATGTCCGGAACAATCTCCCTCAGGACCTAAGCGTGTGGATTGACCCGTTTGAGGTTTCGTACCAGATTGGGGAGAAAGGACCGGTCAAGGTGTTGTATGTGGATGATAACAATGAGAACGGGTCGGAGCTGGACAAGGAGATCAAAAACAGCTTTAATCCAGAGGCCCAGGTCTTTATGCCAATCAGCGACCCTGTCGGGGCTTCCTCCGAGTCCAATTCCCCCTCCCCTCCTTTTGGGCAGTCTGCCGCTGTGAGCCCATCCTTCATGCCACGCTCCACCCAGCCCTTAACCTTCACCACTGCCACTTTCGCAGCCACCAAATTCGGCTCCACTAAGATGAAGAGCAGCGGCCGTGGTAACAACGGCAACAACAACAACAGCAGCAGCAGCAAGGTGGCTCGCACTTCCCCTACCAACAACCTGGGTCTGAATGTCAACACTCTACTGAAGCAGAAAGCCATGTCCTCCTCCATGCACTCGCTGTACGGGTTGGGCCTGGGTCAGCAGCAGCAGCAGCAGCAGCAGCAGCAGCAGAAGGCCTCTGCTCTGTCTCCCAACGCCAAGGAGTTTGTGTTCTCCAGCCTCCAGGGCCAGTCCAGCCCCGGAGCCGTGTTCCCCGGCGAGGGCTCCCTGGGGCTCGGCCCATTGCAGTACAACAATGCCTTTGACATGTTCGCAGCCTACGGAAGCCTCAACGACAAGTCCCTCATGGAAGGTCTCAACTTCAGTCTGAGCAACATGCAGTATTCTAACCAGCAATTCCAGCCGGTCATGGCTAACTAAACTCATCATCAATATGCTATTTATGAATGACGGTGGCTCAAAGAGAAGGAAAAACAAACGAAAAACGCACACTTAGAAACCGAACTGAAGGATATAGTGTTTAATTGGTGAATCGCATGTGCCCAAGGGTGTTTTTACTGTGCCCCCTTGAGTTTGTTTCTACTAAAAGCTTGTGGTACAAACACATCCAAGCTTGGTTACATCAATTCAACATGCATCATTGTTTTTCTTATTTCTTTTTGCCAACCAAGGACGAAAAGAAAAAAAAAAAAAGAGGGGGGGGGGGTGGGGGGGGGGGGGGGGGGGGGAGGGGGGGGGGGGGGGGGGGGGGGGGGGG
>JBAMYA010113767.1:0-19010 GCA_037176975.1 Arrhamphus sclerolepis
ATTATCATTAGAATGTTCTGTTTAGCTGCTTTATAGCCTATTCTATTTGCAATCTAATTATGTTATTATTATATATACTTAGCTAAATGCACTCACATGACCCTGAGTGCATTGTTGTATTGTTTTGTTTTTTTCCTCTTACTCTTTTTCTCATTTGAACACGCGCATACATGCACTCCTGGCTCATTTTAAAGAACCTGCATGAGAACTTGTACTGTATCATTTCAGCCTTCTTATGGTTATTATCATTACAATGCATGCTTTACATGTCCAAGGCAATTGTTAGGAAGCCTCAGACTCATTGTTAGTCACTGGTGTCATCAAGCAATGGTCTGTGATTCTCTGACTCCATGAATCAGCAGGGATGATTATCAGCAACTCCAAATCTGAGACCATGGTTCTCAGTCAGAAAAGGATAGAATTCTCACAGTACAGCGTCTGCAGTAACCAGTGGTGTGGGACACAGAGCCTTTCCTTTTTGCTCAGTTCTTACTTTCACCATGACGGGCCTGTATTTATTTACCTGCTGATCTCTGCTCCTAACTTCACCTATGGTTTCAAGTTGTTGGTAGTGTCTGAAAGGAGACTGAAATTACTTTCCTTTCCAGGGTTGCTGGACCTTTCCTTAGAGATAGGAGTAGATGAGTTCAGTCATCCAGGAGGAACTTGGAGCAGAGTTGTTTCTCCTCCACATCTGAAGGAGCCATCTCAGATTGTTCAGGCATCTGGTTAACATGCATCCTGGATGTCTCCCTGGGGAGGTGTTTTGGGCTTGACCAACTGGAAGAAGGCCCAAAACTCCACCTGGACATGCTGCAGAGATTATATTTTTCAGATGGCTAGGAAACGCCTCTGTATCCCCCCCAAGGGGAGCTGGAGGGGGTGGCCTGTCACTTCCTTATTACCTATTAACTAAAGTTTATTGTAAGGACCTTGATATAACATACGTAGACAGTAGTAAACTAGGATTCATGGGGAGCATCTGACCAAGGAAAGAACTTACGTGCTGACATCTTTCTCTTTTTTTTTTTTTCTTTTTCTTGACAACTGGTTATAATTCACATTGCAATCTACATAGACTTTATTAACCCAGTGCATGTGTGTGTACAATGTCAAGATGAAATCTGTGCGGTACTTACAATATCAGGGTAAAAAAAAAAAAATAATAATATAAATAGATAAATACGACTATGATTTTGATCATTTTTGTTGAACAATAACAAATGATGGACTCAGGAAGGCCTGCAGGCATTAAGAGAAACAGCAGTCTCATAAAGGGGAGTGAAATATCTGCAGTCCACTTCCACGGTATCAGAAACACCAGAAACGTGATAAGACAGGAACACTTAACAGAAGAAATAGAAAGCATTACCATTCATCTACACCTTAGGGTGGTAACCTCCCAACAGTTTACAGGTAATTTATGAGTCAGAGCAGAGTATTTTACCTGCCCACTCCCAGATTGGAAGATGGCTACTTTAATGGTCTCAGTGAAACAGGAGCTAACACAAAGACTAGCTATAGACATGTCATGGATGATTGAAGTGGTAATAAACCATTATGTCCATTAGCGGGGTGGCTTTTTGCCATTATGGAAGCAGGGATGGTGTTATAGCTTGTTGGTCCCTTCAGTTAGGCCATATTGCCTGAATGAATTGATGGAAGGGTGGAAATTGCAGGTTCTGTGGAGTTAAAAATACACAAGAGGATGATTTTGTGTTTAGTTAGGAGGTGACTCTCGTCCATCTTTGCCCCGACAATGTAGTATTGAAGGAAAAGGGGACAGGATGCTAACAAACGCAGTTGTCTCTCGTGCGAGTTGGTTCTCCACCCTTCCCAGTGGTGATCCGTCTCCCTTATGTCAAACTAAGTTAAGATGACTCCCAGACCATGTTGACCCATGCAGTTACTTCCCATTAACACACACATACATACACACATACACACACACACATGCACACACCTTCACAACAGCCCCAAAGCTCTGGATAAACACAATTTAACAACCCCGCCCTCCGTTGTCATTCTTATCTTATCTTGAATTCTAACCTTAAACCCACCTCTAAACACACTCACTGGAAAAGGCCTCAGGGTGGCCCCTAAATCTTCACCTCCCTCCAGACACTTATTCATTGCTTCTTAGTCACTCCATCATTTTATTGTTCCTTTGTCTCTCCCCTTCCCTTAACCTTTCTCTAGCTCATTTAACACAAGTGTCAGAGGGGTCTCAATGCCAGGAGAAGCATTGGCATGGCAACAGAGAGGGACTGAAAAAGACGTCTTATGACATTTTCTTTCACTCTGACTCCATGATGCCCAACATTTGGCCCAGCCCTCAGCCTACCATATCTGATGTATCGCACTTTGGGGTGCGCTGGCGAATATATGAACAAGTGAGCACAGATGGCTCAACGCTTGACTGCTTCAGGTAAATAGGTAGCATGTTTTTTTTTCTTAGACAGCGATTTCCACATCGCCTGAGAGCCTAAATTTATAACAAACAAAACAGAAACCATTATAATGTATCATAGCACTCCAAGTAGCTACAGGCCAAAAATGAATCCTGTGGCTTGACTGGTGATACATTTAGCGCTCTGTCTGCTGATAGGTGAATGGCTTCATCACTCATTCTCTGTTTCAGAAGTAGTGGGATGACTGACTGCATTGTTCTTGGGAATCAGTGCACATCAGACAGCTTCAGCACCGATCAAGCTGGCCAGTTGTCTATGGCGGTGACTAATTACTCCAAACCACCATCCATGGCGCATATTACAATTCATATCTGAGACATCACCCACATGCTCATCTGTGCAACAAATAAGTTTGTCATTTAGGCAAATCATCAGCTTTTTGCTGATACTCTTTGAAAAGGTGGATAAAACTCTTAATTTCTGTCAGATGTGAGGCCACAACTATTGGCAGACTTTCTTGAGGAACTAAAAGTGAAAACATGGAAAGATTTTACTTAAGTGGTCTGTTTTCTGTGGGAATACTGTTTGGTGCTGTCACTTCTTAATGTTTGTGAAGCCGTAAAAATCACAGCATGCTTTTATTTGCACATGTTATTGATTATTTCCCGATGGACCAAAGGAAAAAAGGATTTAGAATTGACTTTGAGTCTTGACAGTTGGTGACAAACAGGCTGGGCTGATTTCTACTGATCTACTGGGACTTTCTAACACATCAATTAGTGGGGTCAATGCAGAACAGTACAAATGTGGCAAAGGAGGTTTTGTTAATGTCAGAGGTCAGAGGCAAATGGCCAGACTTGATTAAAATCATAGAAAAGCACAAGTGACAGCTAACTATAACCAAGGCATGCAGTAGACCATCGCTTTACACACAGCACATCCAAAACTGCAGCAGAGGACCAAACCAGGTGTAATCCCTGTTGGATGAACACAGAAAATCAATGCTACAATTTACATTGGCCAAAAGACTTGGGATATGTAGCAGAATTGATTGATTTCTTCTTATATATTCTGATTGAATGGGAATAATCTGGTAATGGTAATAAAAGCATAGATCCATCAAGCTTTGTGTCAACGGTTCAAGTTGTGCTACAAACAAAACAAGAAAAGACTAGTACATACATCAGTTGACACAGCCTATGACAAAATAGTTGGTCTGGTCTTCTCAAACACTTACCTATATTAGTTTACACATCCAAACGACACAGGAGTGCAGGGTTATCTAGAGGAATGTATCTAGTGGAATGCATCTCACTCTATAGAACAAAGAGTTATCTTCATGAGCCTCCTGCCATTTCCTTTCCCCCCAAGCTGTGTGGACACCAGGGTGGAAAAAAAAAGTGTAAATCACTGCCCCAATACGTCTTCTCCATTCCCTGTTTTTTATTTTTTCCCTTCCTTCTGTAGTGTCACACATAGATCCACCCTTCAGCACCAGACTGTCTGTTGCAATAGCAAGAAATTTCACACTGTTAATTTGCCTTCTTTATATTTTCTTCTCCCTGTGGCTTTTTTTTCTGCATAGCAAAACAATGTATAATTTCCTAATTATCTCAAGCTCATCCTTTCACTCTCTTTGATACATTCCCTGTCTTTATCTGCCTCATTTTTTTCTCCTTAGCCAGCCTCCCTTTCTTACTTCCTGTCTTCCTTACAGTAATGGTTTAATTGAAGCTTTTTAACCTCTTGGGCCTGAGGGTCCCCCCAATTGGGGGACCTTAATAAATGCTTTGGGGTTGTGGTGGATGCAGAGGGTGGTGAGAGGGGAGATGGACTATATAGAGGCAGTGGCTGTCTGCCGTTGCTGAGCTGTCTGCTGAAGCGTGGCATGGCCAGCGAGAGATAAAGCAGCTCTCTGTGTTTGTGTGAGACACCAGCAATTAGGGCCCTGCTGCAATACAGAGAGGAGTAAAAAAGGCCAACGTCAGCTGTGGAGCTACCAGAGTGAATCTGGAGCAATGGCAGGATGCACAGTGAAAGAGAGGGAGAATAAAATAGAGAGATGACAAGTAAAAGGGAGCGATTAAGTGAGAGGGAGGGTTTAGAGGCAGGAGATTGGCAACAAAGAAGGGAAGATACATAATTACTGTTGACAATTATTTTATTTCCAGCATTGGAGATTTAAAAAAAGAAAGAAAAAAATCCAAAAGGGAAGGACTATTTGATGAAATCCAAACCATAAAAGGCACACTGAGCTGAATATGTGAATGTATAATTTGAAATTGTAATGTTACAGTTAACTTTGTAGTATCTTCACAAAGAACCTTGTATGTTTTGTCTATTGCTTTGTGTGGAAGCATGGAAAAACAAGTCTTTCATTACAGCATTATGGTTCAAAAATGCACGTTTTTCGACTCCAGTTACTTTGTGTTTCACTGACTCACTAACCCAGACTGTTGTATGACACAGCTGTGCTGGTTGAACTAATAATCTGTTTGGATAAAGAAATGTCTGTTCTGCTTTCCGGAGCTTTAATCACAATAATGTTTTTTCCCTGCTCAGGTTCAATTTTTTCCCCTCTAGTACTGAAAGCCATGATGAGTGACAGCACTGACTGAGCTTGACATGTAATCTCTGGGAGATGTAATGTCCCCACTTGTGTGTGAGCAGTGCAGGAGAGTTTTTTTTTCTCTCCTTTCCCATTACATTTAGTTTTTGTCTTCAACTCATCCTCTTTCCATCTCACCACCTCCCTTGTCACACCACGTCCTTTAGGCTGTTAATTACTATGCAAAAAAAAAGCAGCCATAGTGATTGCAATGACCCATATTTAATCGACTTTTCCTTACTACATTTAAATTCACTGACCGGAGACCATTGGAGGCACATTCTGATTATAAGAGGCTTCATGGTTTATGGTTTGTGTCATGAAGGAGGTGCGGAGGAACCAAACACAAGAGACAATGGAGGCAGGAGTAATTAAATTATAAAGTCTCATATTTAAACAAAAGGCACTGTTGAAACAGAAGATCCAGAGTCAAAATCCAGATATATAAACCAAAAAGCAACATACAAAATAACTGAAGGGTAGACAGACGAGTAGAAAGACTGGCAAAATGGCAATTAAGAACAGTCAGATGGGAAAAAGGACGATGCACGAGCAGGGAAGTAGGTTATAGCGTAACCTGACATGCACCTGTCTTCAAATATAACTACTGCGGACAACAAGAAATGTGACTGGTTGAGTTGCTCTTCTTGGTTTTTGAATTGCCATTATGCTATTACATCTTCATTGTTTTCAAGTTGTGTAAAACACTTTTATGATTTTAAAAAACAATTTACTCATGCTTAGCATTTATCAGTGCCAACTCATCTAAAACATAATTTATTTGCTCCGGTTGCTATGTCTGAGCTACATGTAGGAAATGAACAAAAGGAAACTTGGCACTGTCCGCTACAGCACTGCAGGAGAAGAACCCACACTGTCATCTAGTGGTTGGTGGTGTAATTACAGGGTGACATAAACGATAACGCAGAATGTGAAGGACATAGCTAGCATGCATAGCTGCTATGCAACATCATGAATCTAGCTTTAAAGAGTAAAAAGATTCGTGAACAATCAAGACAGAGCAGTCAAGCAGGAAATCACAGGAGAAGACTTTCAAAGTAAAACAGGAATTGAGCTGACAATTACACTAAAGAGAGCAGTGAAATGTGAGATCGAAACATGAAGCATAATCCCCAAAACCATAGCAGAAGAACAAATATATACAAAACTTCTTCAGGCAAATAACATAAGGAAACCCAATCCAACATAAACCTAGGATCTTTTTTTTTCTTTCCTACAAATAAAGAAAACTAAAATTGGAGCTACCAATTTCACCAATTAATAGCCCAGGCATTTAATACGCAACATCAACTTGGACCCCAGGCATTTAAAAGAACCAGGTGGCTATTTGTTGCAGGCCTTTATTTATTTGTTAATTTCTTTGTATTTTGAGTGGTCAAAAATGTAGCATTTAAATACCTTATTTCATCAATTTTTTAATTATTATTTATTTATTAATTTTAAAAAAACTTTTGGGTCCATGTTGAACACTGGCAACTGCTTCGCCAGAGTTCTGCCGTGTATTTTACAACTCCAAGCTTAAACTTACCGTCATGCTTTTCATTTTTCTTCCCTCTTAAGTTATCGTTTATGTCCTTTTGCTGTCCATTCTCCTCCATGTTTACCTGTCCTCCGGTGTGTTTAAATGCAATTCAACTTACTTGGGTGGATGTCAAACTGGTGCTCTGTGAGTTTTTCACTTCCGCTTTCTGTCAAAATAAGAGTTGGTTGATTTAAGATTGTGGTACACCCTTTTTTTCTAACGTTAGCTAGCTCCCTTATTTTGTTGCAAAAAGGAAGTGCTGCACAGTTATTGTGGCTAACTGTTTACTTCTGCCAAATTAAGGTGAATAGCCTTGATTTTGGGTTTACCTCAATATAATGCAAATAATTGCCCCAGCGGTTATTCTAGTGGGTGTTTAGTACACAAAATGGGTGATGACCCCAGGTGTTTAACAGAACCAGGCTATTTGCGGCCTGGTGATTCATTGGTGAAATACGATATGTGTGACTATGAAATTTCTGTATATCTTGACTGTTTAAAAAATACAAGAAACAAAAAGAAAAAACATGCACAACTTGATATCAAATATTGACATTAGAAAGACTGCAACCTGGAGAATTTATCAAGAGTCAGAAATATCACCATCCATCCATCCATTAACTTCCACTTATCTGGTTTCGGGTCGTGGGGGCAACAGCTTCAGTAAGGAAGCCCAGGTGTCCTCATCCCCAGCCACATCCTCCAGCTCTTCCGGGGGAATACCGAGGCTTTCCCAGGCCAGCCAAGAGACAATCTCTCCAACGTGTCCTGGGTCTGCCCCAGGGCCTCCTTCTGGTTGGACATACCCAGAACACCTCTCAAGGGAGGCGTCCAGGGGGCATCCTCACCAGATGCCCGTATCACCTCAATAGGCTACTTTTGATGTGGAGGAGCCATGGCTAAAAACTGAGTCTCTCCTAGATGACTGAACTCCTCACCTTATCTCAAAGGAAGACTCCAGCCACCCTACGGAGGAAATCATTTCAGCTGCTTCTATCCGCAATCTCATTCTTTTGGTCACTACCCACAGTTCATGGCCATAGGTGAGGGTGGGAACAAAGATTGATCAGTAAACAGACAGTCTCGCTTTTAGGCTCAACTCCCTCTTTACCACAACAGAACGGTACAGAGTTTGCGCTACTGCAGATACCACATCGATCCTCCTGTCAATTTCCCGCTCTATTTTTTTCCTCACTGGTGAGCAAGACCCCAAGATACCTAAACTCCTCCGCTTCAGGCAGAACCTCATTCCCAACCTGCAGAGGACATTCTACTCTTTTCCGACATAAGACCATGGTTTTGGATTTCCTCTACAGTATTGTCATAATTAGTTTCACATAAATAGATCAGATGGTCTTTCCTATTGAATATCACATTCAAGGGAAGCTTTTCCTTTGCAGTTCAGATATGTGCTTCCAAATTGGATCATTTTGACTTTAAATTGAGTTGCTTTAACTTTGTTTGGGGTTTCTAACTTCCCCGTTTAGTACATTGAGTTTAACCCTCTATTTGAAACATAATTGATGAAAATAAAATCCCTTTTGTTCTGCCTCAACAGGTTTGTTGAAATAACTTTATTCAGGTTAGCACTTTATTGGTTCTAATTAGTTATGTTATAAGAGTTTACTCTCTCCTCTAACTTCTGAAACTGGAAAAAAAAGTGTTTTCTGTTTAATTCATGTTTTTTTTTTGTTTGTTTTTTTATGGCTCATTGAGTTGTGCTTTAATGCCAGGCACTCAAATACATCATGCTGTGGCTATTTTTTAGAGGTATTTAGCTATAGTTCTAGGCTGAGAGAAACTTGCCATCATGCCAAATCTTTTCTTGTATAATTTCAGATAAATGCTTTTTTTGTAACAGGATTTTTAGCAGCTGCACAGAGTCATACCTTGGTCTTGACTGCATCGATGTGGGCAGGTTTGTTATGTCTGGATATGGGTTCCACCTCATGATTCACAGGTCTCTATTATTTTGCTGCCATTGCTCTCAACAGCAAAATAAAAATATTTGTCTATTTCCTTAGCAGAAATAGCTTTGGGAAATCCCTTAAAGGTCATTGCTCAAGTTTGCCATAACATTCACGCCTCAGTACAGTGTGTCATTAGAGTGATCACCCACTTACACTGCACTGCTATTACTGCAAAGGTCTGGACCTAATGTATGGTATCAGTGAGGAGTGGTTTGTGCAAGTGTAAGCAGGCACTGAGCCCAGTCCAGGAAGCTGGGCAGAAAGAGGTTTTCACTTTGCTCTCACATGTATGTACACACATATGGAAATACTCTCCCATTCCCATGCATACACACATGCAGGGTGACATGCACACAGTACACAACTCATTCCTTCTCATCAGTTCGTAGACATGCACTCCCATTTCTAAACTCCAGACTGGATCCCTGAATCCAGATCTGATTTTCTCCTCAAAGCGCTCTTTTGTCGGGCAACTTTTACTATGAAAAAGGCCACATACGGAATTGTGACTTTAAACTTGAACATAAGACACTGTAATGAGTCCTCTCATATTGAATTACCATTTCCAACTAGTTTTACTGTTCTGACTGATGTTCTTCCACTGACTTTAAATCAAACTGTCACTGTTATAAGTGGACTAAACTTATTTGGAGAGAATTGATATAGAAGATCAAAACTCGAAAAGAATCAAAGCAGCAAAAGATCAGAGGAACTTGGGTTGAAACAACAATCCCAATCAGTTTTTTTTTTCTTTTTCCACAAATTGACACTTTTTTTGTTTGTTTGTTGTTAGATTTGGTTCACTCTGGTGTCTAATCAACCTTTTCCATAGCTACTGGTTTTTAGGGAGGGGATGCTACACTGTGGTGATGGTGATGTGGTTGAGATCAGCGATACATATTTGTTCAACCAGGCAAATTTAAATTTGGACACAAATTACTCTTAGAGACTATTGTACAATATACCATATGACAGAGCATACTGTATCTAACCTAAAGCTCATACTACCACACAACAGATTGATTCTATAATCTCAGATTACTTGCCTCATCTGTACCCCATCAACGCAGAGAAATTGGATTGATCATTCTTTTTTGCCATAATTCTTTAGAGAATCGAGTATCGAGTGAGCAGAAGTTCTTAAAATGCTGCACTGAAGATAGAAAAGTTCAATTAACATAATTGAAAGCCAGTGGGGGTTTCATATGAGTTTGTTCAACTCTGGGCTTCAATGTTGAATCATTTTCAGAGACACCGAACATGTTATTTTAAGTTAAAGTTTAGCTTAAAAGCAATAAATAATGAATAAAGTGACAAATTACAACTAAGAATTTCCAACTTCCAGCTGAAACAAAGACAATAACTTACACTAACTCCTTAATAAGGATTCTGATTTGGGCATAAAACCCAAAACTTTAGACAAAAATATGATTTTTTTTTTGTTTTGTTTTTTTTTGTTTATTTTTTCCTAATTCCCATTTTGAGGGTGTTTGTTGTTGCTTCACATTCTACCGAGTGGCCTCCTGGGTAGCAGCATCACAACTGCTGACAAAAGCAAACTGAAACAAGCAAAAAATGAACAAACAAACAAAAAACTGCTCAGCTTGGCCAGCTCTGTTGTGGGATGGACCCTGGTGCTCCTGTGGAGGCGGTGGGTGAGTTGGATGATTGCAAAGCAATCATCCCGCATGGAAAACATGTCTCATACCCTCCACAGCACAGTAACAGCAATAGGCAACTCCTTCAGTACCGGGCTGCTTCATTCACAGATAGTACTAAGGTCTTTTCTCCTTTCTCCAGAAGGTTCATCCAGGCCTGCAGCCAGTAGAGCCAACAGAGTGTTCCAAACATGCAATATCATCACTCGTGTGAATAAGCATGGCAGCTCTTTAATTTCTCAAAGGAAATATCTACTTTTAAATGTCACAAAGAATGAGGAGGTAGAAGTTGATTTCAGGAGAGTTAGGTAAAGGCCGCAGTGACTGATTGCGCGCACCAGGTGGCACCTGGAAACTGCCCCCCCCCCCACTCTCGTGCTCAAAACGTACCCCTGCGTGGCGTGCGTGATTTGGACCCAGCGCAAACGTATGCGCAACGGACCCCAAACGGTCGGAATTTCCTTCCCTGGGGGGCCCAGGCCAATGCGATGTGCTTGCGGTGGACCACTAAACCATAGGTTACCTTTTCTGGGGGGGCACCCAAGAGGGCGTGTGTTGCCCATATGTCGGATGTGCAACGGAACCTCCGTCACCGTAACAAGTCCTTCTTGTCGACAATGCGTCCATTGCCCACACGTCCCATTCAAAAATGTATGCGCAAAGGACCAAAGTCCTTTTTTCTCTGTTTGTAAAACTTATAATTGCCTTTTTTTTTTCTTTTGAGTTTTCCATCTTATGTTATCTTATCCTCTTATATGTGTTTGGTTAGTATTGGTTTTTATGTTATTTCCTTGACAATTAGATCAGCAGAATACTTCATGTTTAAAAAAGACAAAAGAAAAAAAACTACAATTTCATTCTAATAACCATTTTCCCATATTCCTCTGTTATTACCTCTGCCTGTTGATACAAATTGTCTTCCGGGATCTTGGACACTAATTTCCATCGGAAGGATCTTTACTCATTATTTTTACCTCTGTAATTATCTTTGTTTAGAAACTGAAAATGTTTAGAAATTGACCTGGTGAAAGGTGAAACTGAGTAAAACAGTGCTTTGAATATTCAGGAAAATATTGCTGACCTGCAAAGTGAGAGACAATGCAAATGCAGTCAAACTCAATTTATTCTCGCTCCCACTGGCCCCTCAGGGTGGCTGGTCACATTTTCACCTTTCCCAGAAGTAAACATCTGCTAAGGCCTCCGTGACACACAGCACGCCATCTGTCCCTGTTTTCTGTTTTTCATCCTCCCTTGCCTTCTAATTCTCTTCTATCTTCTGCAATTAGATGAGAGGCAGCTTTTAGTGAAAACATTTACTGGAAGATGATGCCACTTCTTTCATTGCCGTGTCAATGGATCTGCAAAAAGTAAAAACAAATGACGAGAAGTTGACTCCACTGCACACTGATGTAACTATGTGCACTTAGTATGGGACAGTTGTTTCATTTCTGCACATCGCTTTAGTTTAAGTCATACCCCAATAAGATGGCCACAATCTCCAGTGTAACCGTGTGAAGACAAAGGCCTCTTTTCTCAGTGAAACCAGAGATGTCCAAGGAGGCTTCTTGCAACCTGGACACCGCATGAGTTAGATGATCTGGAGATGAAAAATTCCAATAGTGCGTACTTCCTTCAGGTCTCTTGGCAGGATTGGGCAAACTCGATACATTTCTTTGTCAGTGTTCCTCTCGCTCCCTCTTTGGCTCTGTCACTGTTTCTCCTTGCTCTCTCATTTGTTCATCACCGTCACCACAGACTGGAAAGGGGTTAGGTGGGCAGACAGAGACAGGATATACTGTTTGTCAGCCAGCAGGGACGTTCCTGGCACAGCTCCTCTGTCAGACAAGGTGTCAAACAAAGAGTCACTCAGTCCAGGAACTGCAGACAAGTTGTAAGTCTGTACACCCTTCGAGACACCCCACCCCGACTGTTATACTGCCTGCCAACAACCATGTCTTTCATCCTTTACTAGCCTGCAAAACAAAGAGATAGACAGACACAAACAGCTCTTAATAAAATGCGTTCTTGTATATTTCTGTCTACCTTTACCCCTTTGTTAAAAGGTGAGAAATCAAAAAAGCCAATGTGTGTGTGTGCATGTTAAAAGTGAAGCAGACAGGACACGCATGGAAAAGAGAAGTAGATTTCCTCTAGGACCTGATCTCATCATCTTTTGTTGCCAGTGTTTGGCAGATGGTGCCTCCTGGTTCCTCATTTCACAGACACACATGTGCCCTAACAGACATACAAGTACACACACTGCCGGCTCAGTAAAAGACCATATATCATTTCATTACCCGCCTTTGGTTTTGTGCAATAACATCCGCTGGGGTAATAACAGCATACTCCCCCAGAACATTTCATCAGGGATATCAAGCCATCCTGCTGGGCATCACTGCCAGGTCTAATTTTTTTTTTTTTCTTTTTCGTAAAACTATCCCTGCATTTTCCCTTCAACACCATCGCTACCTTCATTCAAACAACACCTGATACTTTTGATTAAATCAGACTCCACTTCAAATAAGCTGGTAGTACCAGTGTTGGAAAGTGGCAAAACATTTTGCAGGCCATACAGAGATTCAGGTATGAAAATATCATGTAAATATCAAAAACAGAATATTATGGGTAGGGAAATTCCAACTTCTGATCGTAGTTGTTGTAGCTCTCAAGCCAAATTCAGATTTCATAGAACAACACTGCTCTCAGTTCCTTTGAGAAAGCTTAAGAAGTAAATCAGTTGAATTCTTAGCCTTGTAGTTTTTTTTAGTTAGAGAAATCAACCTTTAGATTTCAAGTTGCTTATTTTTTATTTCTTTTAGCCACTTATAGGCTGCACAGCAAGATATAAATGAAATATTCAGGATGTTACATTTGACCTAATTTCAGATCTGGCTTTCAAATGGAAATTAGCATTCATTTGCAGGTATGTCTTCTGAAAATCTGACAAATGTGAGTCCAACATTTAATTTCCTTTAAATCCAGCTTTTATCACCACCATAAAAACCTGACTTTTGTGATGTTGTGAAAGTAGCAGGCAGATACAAGCACAGGTGGTACCTGAACAGGTTTAATAGTAGAAATACTTAGACATGCACGCAAAGACACAGCTAGGTTGGTGTGGCACAGTCACACCAGGACACTGAACACAACAAGACTACACACTGGGGCTGGATAAGTGCAGGGTATAAATACCTGTGACCACAGGTGAAACACATGAGGGTAATGACGAGGGCACAGATGCAGTCCATGATGATGTGTAGTGAGGAATCCTGGGAATTATAGTGTCAGGGATGGTGATCAGATGCATTGGGACTCTGACCTCGGAAGCAGAGGAGGAGCGGGCATGACAACCTTTTAGCGTCTTAACTCATCGCTATGATCAGTTGTTCTTTAACTCTTTAACTGTCCACATTTGGTGCCAGCCCAGTCTCACATGAAAGTCTGTATCACCTATGTTTGTCCACACATACAGAACACTGTAGTGTCATAATCCATGATATTAAGCCTGTGAGATGAAAACATTTCTCCAGGCTCTTGTTTTCTGTTGGGCAGGGTTCATGTGACATGACAGGAATAACAACCCACAAATATCAAGATGTATAGAATATTGCCCTGAATGTGCCAGTATGTGTTGAGATGCAGAGCAAAACTGAGCTGGACTCTCAGGGAGCGGGCCTGTGGGGACAGGAGGGATCACCCTGAAGCTCTGATACAAAGTTACAGTTCATTCACACAAACAAAATATAATCTTGTATTCTGTGCCTGGATAGATGCTTTAAGTCAATTGGCTGTGCACACTGTGTCACAGTGCGCCATTATCAAAGTGCAACTACACTGACCTTTAACTGTCACATCACAAGCTGGTGGAGTTATTGAGTGGCGTAAGTCAGTGAAATTAGCAGGTTCCATAACAAATAGAAGCACTTGTCGCTTTTATTCTTAAAGGGCCAGCAGACCTAACCATGTGCCGTAATGTTCGTCAGGTCCTGTTCTCATAAGGCCATTTTCCTAGAACATTTAGATATTTCCCTACTCCAACACACTTGATTCAGCTAAACGGATCACCTTTAGCTCGTAATCTAAATCTGCACAAGTGCGTTGAAGGCCCATTGTTTTGATTCAGGTGTTTTGGAGAAGAGAAATATCTAAAACCAGCAAGACAGTAGCCCCCAAGAAGCAGTGATGAGCAGTGATTCTAACCCTAACTCACATGTGGCTTTAACTTCTAACCCCTGGTGCAGTAGAAAGGTAAAGGAAACAATGCACAAGATGACTAATGAACCAGTGCACCTTTGCTGGAGAGCTCCAAGGTTTATCTCCGTCCATCATCCCCTTCTCCCCCCTTGCTTGAGCTTGCAACGATATTATTGAGACGTGATGTCATGTAGATGTCATGACATAGGAAGACAGATGAAGGTGTAGAACATTGATGTGCTGATAAAATGGGAGTTTAAACAGCTTTTGAACAGGGAACAAAGTGAGAAAAAGATAGCAGTTCAACAGTTTTCTTTTTGCTTTTGTTGTCAGTCTGCAATGTTTTGCCCTGCAGACCAATATAGCAATTTAACGTTCTGTCATATGTGAGTTGTTAGTGCTGCTCGTACTGTGTGTGTGGGTGGTTTAAATGTGTTTCATTGAGAAAGTGTTTACAATTTACAAGCAATCTTAAGAAATATGCAGTCAGGGTATCATTTGCAGAGCTGCTGGTGCAGTGCATCTTACAACATGTTTGCTTTAGGCAGTGAGTGAATGAATGAATGTTTCATGTGCCTGTAAAGTCACAAAGATAATAGAAATGATTGGTAGAACTGAGCTGGTTCACTTTACGGTCGATGATGCTTCTGTTCGTGTACAAACCAAAGAGAGGGATTTATTGACTTTCGTGATCATGAGACTTTTAGTGAAACATTTCCATAAATATCAAATTAATACAACATATGAATAACTGTGTTGCCAAGATGGTGAGTTCTACAAACTGAAGACAAATTGATCCTTATTTGTATGATAGATTAGAAAAACTTCACATGGACAACCAAGGATATGAGGTACTGAAAACATTTCTCTTTGACATCAACACTTCAAGAATGATTGATTTTGTTTTTTTTAAGAAATTTTGGTATATAACTAAATATCTGCAGAATTAATAAAATTTTCAACTTGGTTTGTGCTTTATGTTTAGCGCTATTAAAGCATTTTACCTTTCCAGCCTGCGTGCTAGCTGAATGACAGTTTTTATTTACTTTTTGTTTTGTTTTTCCTCTGTCATGGGGTTGTTTCTTCAATATTAAGCCCACTTGACACTCTGACAAATAACTGCAAGAAATGGGAGATGTATGCACGGGCTGCTCCAGAACACCACAGGTTAAAATGTCAGTTTTTGAAGAGGGAACATGTTTAGGACATCCTTCATCCCCAGCACATGACAGATGCGTCTATGTCAACACTGCTTTTAACAGTGATTTAGATCAGGGTTTTGGCATCTGTGCTTCCGTGAGTGATATTGTCTTCACACAGTCAAACTGCACAGCGCATGAAAGCTTGACTGTGACATATGTGCCTAAAAATGTGAGTGGATGAAAGTGTATGCTCACGGAAGTATAATCCTTCATCATTCGCACCACTCCTGTTTGTTGTACGTGTCTTTTTTTCCACGACACATCAGCTTGGAAAACAGAGCTGTCACACAAGGAAGCACATCTTCATCACTGTGTCTTTATTACTGCAACAGTCGAGTGATAACACCACAGAATGCCGTTGACATATCAACACTGTACCTGGTCACCATGCTATAACTGTTTACAGATCCACCCCAGCACAGCTGCCCCTTTCATGGGTTACTTCCTGCCACCTGAGTACTTACTTCCTTTTCGGTTGGTGTTTAAACAATTTGACATCTCTCCCTGTCATTAATCATCATCAAGAGATCATAATTTGCATGTAGGGTTTTTCATCCCCTTTCTTTACTGTCTGATATGGGCTACTGTGCATACAAAGGGCCTTCAAAGATATAAAACCCAACGCTCACATCAAGGGTAATAATTCTCTGTCACAGAAGAATGGGCATTGAAAGTACTTGAAACACAGTGTATCTTGTCCAGGTTTTCTTCCGTTTAAGTAACTTAAAAAAAAAAAAAGAAATCACAAACTTTTTTTTTTTTCTTGGCAAATCTAAAACAAAAACTTAAACTACACTGCACAACACCTCCTTTGAACATACAGAACACATCAGTCTTTATGGTTTAAAGATGTTTAGAGAAATGTGAGATAAAACTGGTTCAGTCTACCAGAGCTATGAGAAAATATGACAGATTTTAATTGAATTTGGGTTAGCTTTTTAGCTCCTAAGCTATTTTTTGTTTTCCACCAATGAAAGCAACATTTGCATGGATTCTCCATCCATCCATTATCTATACCCGCTATTTCCTTTGCAGGGTCACGGGGGTCTGCTGGAGCCTATCCCAGCTCATTTCGGGCAAAAGACAGGGGTACACCCTGGACAGGTCACCAGTCCATCGCAGGGCCACATATAGACACAACCATCCACACACTCACTCACACCTAGGGACGATTTAGCAACACCAATCAACCTAACATGCATGTCTTTGGACTGTGGGAGGAAGCCGGAGTACCCGGTGAGAACCCACGTAAGCACGGGGAGAACATGCAAACTCCACACAGAAAGGCCCCTGTGGAGGCTCAAACCAGGAACCTTCTTGCTGTGAGGCAACAGTGCTGACCACTAAGCCACTGTGCTGCCTGCATGGAGTCTCATTCAGACAAATCCACATTTAGCTTTTATTTTATTTTGTACTACAAATATGCTACCATAAGAACGTAAATAGAACAGAGGAGACTCCCTGGTCGTTAGTACAGAGAAAAGCGTTTGAGCCTGGAAATGTATGGGACAAAAAAAAAAAAGAGTGTGGATGAGTCATTTGTGTTTTTGTGTGCGCCAGCCATGCTGAAGCCGCACAGCAGTTGGACAGTTGGAATAAATAAACATACGCAACATGATTGCGCTTTCACTCTCTTTCTTTCTTTCTGTAACACCCCCCTACCCCCCCACCGTTCATGGCTACATGAAGGCCAAGTCATGAGATGACTCCTTGCTTTCAGAAGCCTTTTGTCTGGCTTGGCAACAGAACAGATCCAATCATGTCTGAAGGTCAAGAAGTTAAAATGCCCTGAGTTGCCTCCTGTTTATCTCTTCTTCCTCTTGGAAAGAATGAATACAGGGAGTGGAAATGAAAGGAAATGTTCAAACTGCAAATTAATTCTGCAAGTAAACATGGCCCTTTTTTTAATAGGCACACATGCACACAGTGAGACTATTGACAGAAATAAAAACAGACACACACACACACACACACAAATACAGACTTTACTGTCAGAAGTACTCGCATTTTTAGCTACTGGAATGATGACTGAAAAACAGAAAGTAGCTAAGGTTGCTAAGGTAGTCAATCTACTTTGCCACATTTAAATGTTTAGAATTTGGTAAGCAACAGAAAAGTATTTTAAAAGAAACTATGCAGAGGTACAATGCACACAGAAAGCCAGACACTATTTTGCTCTTCCAAATCCTGATACAGATTCAATTATTTGGTATTATTTTTATTTTATATTTCATAATGAAAAAGTTATAAATAAGAGAGACTGTTCGAGTAGTAATTGGTAGTGATTCACTTCTTCTTTTCCTGTTGACTGTTTCCTTCAGGGTTAACTACAGTGAATCATTTGTCTGAATCTAATCTCTGCATCCAATCTCTCCCACCAACTAACTTCATGTCCTCTTTCACTACATCCATAAATCTCCTCTTTGGTCTTCCTCTACACCTCCTTCTTGGCAGTTCCAATCTCACCATCCTTCCATCGATATATTCACTGTCCCTCCTCTGTACATGTCTAAACCATCTCAGTCTGGCCTCTCTGACTTTCTCTTCAAAACATCTAACATGCACTGTCCCTCTCATGTACTCATCCCTGATCCCATCAGTCCTCGTGACTCCCAAAGAGAACCTTCATATTTTAACCTCTGCTACCTCTAACTCTGCCTCCTGTCTTTTTCTCAAGTGCCACGCTCTCTAAACCATGCAGCATTGCAGGTCTCACTGCCATCTTGTACACCTTTTATTTCATACTTGCTGATACTTGTATATGCCTTTTTACCTCACTCTACACTACAGTTTGTAATTCACTAAAAAAAAAATTAAAAAAAGCAGAAATACGACAATTAAGTAGTGATATTCAGGCACTTCATTGAGTTAATTTCGAAGCACCTTTGATAACTATTTCAGCCTCATGTATTTTTCTGCTGTGACATCAGTTTCTGTATTTGAGGTGTAAAGTGAGCTATGGAGGTGTCCTGCTACCAAGCCTCCTTGAGAATAATCCTAAAAGCTTGGCACTCCTTTCCTTGGGAGGTTTCTCCCAGTTTTTTGTTTTTTTTTTTCTTGGCAGACACATTTAAGCTCAGTCACACTGGATTGCAGTTCACAGCCATTGTCCTGTCCTTCCAAAGATGCTCTACTGGGCTCACATTCAGACTTGGCTTGTCATGGTCATTTGTGGACTTTCAGTCTTGCCAACATCCCTCCTGTGTGTCCTTGGATGTATTGTTCAAATGTAAAGCAAATAAGACACTTTTCTTTGGCACTCTATATATTGACAGATAATTTGTCTTATCTTTCTTTTGGTTTGCAGACATTGCTTTCAATTCCATGATTCAGTTTTCAAACTAATTCTCACCTTCAACTGTATGTAAATCATTTAAATTATGTACATTGACAAGAATAGTTTTACAGTGAAGACTCAAAAATG
>JBAMYA010113798.1:0-19008 GCA_037176975.1 Arrhamphus sclerolepis
TTATCCCTCAAACTTTGAATAAACAAAACAACAACAAAAAAACACCAGCAAAGCACAAACAAAAAATATAAACCATCGAGATTTCTTAATGAAAATAATCAAATCTTTTATTCTTAATCTGTTTGCTGATAAAAGTAGTTACATAGATTAAACAATAACCTTTATATAAAACAAGAAAAAGCTGAAAATAATAACCCACTAATAATGATGTCAGGAAAAAACAAATAGGTCATGAACCAATGTTGTTTTGTAATTAATAATCTATAACAAGTTTAATATTGATTATTCCAGAAACAGTATGTCTCCTTAACCATTTGCATCCTATGGCAACTGTGGGTCAAAAAATAAAATTAAAATAACAGTAATCATTAAACATCAGAAGTAAACAGCAGTCACAGAGGGGTGACTATGAGAATACATGTGATAAGAAACTTAATTCATCCTGATCAAACACTAGTCTGGCAGCTTGAAGACTTTAGGGTCAATAAACAATATTCATCAGGTCAGTTTTAAAATAAGATTATTCTGTTTTTTCTTTGCAAAGATCATGCATGTGTAAATTGACATTAATATTAATTGCATGTTTGAGGTCATACCACATAACACCCAACTAAACTACATTCCAACCATAAAAAATCAAAACAAAAACCAACAAACAGTGAATCAGGGAGTTGGGTGAGCACCAGGGAACTGTACTACGATGCAGGTTTGACTGGCTTATGGGGTAACTTCGAGAGTGACTTGATCACGTGAGGAGTAACGTCCCGACTAACCCGTACTACGAAAGGTGGATAGGTTTAGATCAAGGTAGGCAGCCATGCAAATTTACTCCACATCTCAAACCTGGTCAAAGCAGGTTATGTTCTTGGTTAACTCGAGGTTTCCGCTTAATCACCCCCTTTATAAGTACCGCCCCTACACCAACAATCTCTCCCAAGACAACGCTGTCGTACCTGGATGATCCGCACGATCTTGTGGCACAAATTTTGAGGGATAGAGCTGAAGATCTTTGCCCAAACAAACGAGATAGCCTAATTTTGCAGGTTAACTTCGGGTTACAACTGAGTAAGTTAACACTGCTTCGTAGTACAGGCCCCTGCCCTGTCCACAACATAAAAACATAAATCACACAGGCTCACTGATGCTGCATTACTTCTATACACCCAACATATTTTGTTTGAAGTCAGTTAATCTTTCTGCATATGTGAGCTACAACTAAACAACAACCCATAAAAAGAAAATCAAGATCAGATCTTAGCAAAAATAAAAAATCTTAACTCATCAAGATCTACAGGATGTCTTTTAGAGTCAAATTAAAACAATTAGAAATTTAACTATCATTATTTATTTTATACATGATGAAATTTCAGGTATTTTATAAATTTTACAAATGTAGTGAAAACATATCCACAATGATTACTAATGTACTATTTTCCTATGTGAATACGTAATATATGCTTCTTTAGATTACCGGCTTCTGTAAAAGCTTTCCCACACTGATCACATCTGTATGGTTTATCTCCAGTGTGAATACGGTGATGTCTCGCTAGGTCACCTGCTGCAGTAAAAGCTGCTCCACACTGATCACATGTGTAAGGTTTAAGTCCAGTGTGAATACGTTGGTGTCTCTGTAGACTATTAGAATGACTAAAAGCCTTTCCACACTGATCACATGGGTAAGGTTTAAAGTCATTGTGAATACGTAGGTGTTTTTTTAAACTACCCAACTGAATAAAAGCCTTTCCACACTGATCACAAGCGTGCCGTTTATCTCCAGTGTGAATACGTTTGTGCCTGTTTAGATTACCTGAGTCAGTGAAAGCCTTCCCGCACTGATCACATTTGTACTGTTTATCTCCAGTGTGAATAAGTTGATGTCTATTTAGGGTACAGGATTCATTAAAAGCCTTCCCGCACTGATCACATATGTAAGGTTTAAGTCCAGTGTGAATACGTCTGTGCCTGTTTAGATTACTTGACTCAGTAAAAGTCTTCCCGCACTGATCACATCTGTACCGTTTATCTCCAGTGTGAATACATTGATGTTTTTTTAGGCTACAGGATTCAGTAAAAGATTCTCCACAATGATCACATGTGTAAGGTTTATATCCATTGTGAATAAGTCGGTGTGTTTCTAATCTACACAACTGAGTAAAAGCCTTTCCACACTGATCACAAGTGTGCCGTTTATCTCCAGTGTGAATACGTTTGTGCCTGCTTAGATTACCCGAGTCATTAAAAGCCTTCCCGCACTCATCACATGTGTAAGGTTTAAGTCCAGTGTGAATACGTTTGTGCCTTTTCAGATTACCTGATTCAGTAAAAGCCTTCCCGCACTCATCACATTTGTACCGTCTATCTCCAGTGTGTACATGTTGATGTTTATTTAGGTTACAGGATTCAGTAAAAGCTGCTCCACACTGATCACGTGAATGAATCTTCAGATTTGATGAAGTGGTGAGGAGGCCACATTGATCACTGCCATAACTGGGCCTCTCTTTGCCTCGATGTTTCTGTAACGACAGAGAGGAACACTTGGATCATGTTGACGGGTGAACTGTTAAAAATTACAGTATATCAGTCAGATTCAATTCCCAATCTGCTTTTGAAAACATTTTATGAATCATTTGACAGTGAACTTTAAAACTCTTAGTCTAGACAGCAGTCTTCCTTTCTGGCACTGTTTTAACTGCTTCCAACCTCACACGCTCCTTGAGAATTCATGAAATCAAAAGTTGAGGCCCCAAGGATCATTTTTTGCCACTTGAGAATGTCATCAGGAGGCATGGCATTGATACATTGTTGTACATGGCAGTGTAAAAGGTCATAATTGCCATGATGACGTTTTTAATCGTATTTTACATGTTAAATCATGGCTGGCAGGAAACTTTCTGAAACTCAACAAGGACAAAACTTGTGATCAGTTCTAAAGCTAAGATGATAACATGCATTTTCTTTTAAAAAAACCATCAGCGTAAGTAAAGAACCTGGGCGTCATTTTTGACTGAGCTTAGCTTTATCCCACATGTCAAGCATGTGGTTAAAACAGCAGGGTTCTCCCCACCATAGAATAACGGTAGTGTCTCCAACATGGTTTATGAATCCTCTAGCTGCTAATGCTAATACTGAGTGACCTCCCTGCCACTTTCAGTGCGCATCAGTGGCAATTAATTGAAAACTTTATAACACTGCTCTCCCCGTTTGAACAATTGACCAGAGAAGTTAGCTCATCAGAGGCATCAGCTGCCGATGTCATTCCCTCTGCGATAGCCCTGAGACGTCTTCTGAACAAGCAGGCTGACACCAACACGGCGTTAAAACAACAAAGCAGGTTCAGACCCGGCTCAGGGAGTGACGGCCCTGCCATGCATAGTCCCGAGTCCAGCTGCAGGGAACGGCAGGGAGACGTCCCTGACCGCAGGCCCCACCATCCGGAGGTGTTCTGGTATCAAAGGGGCGAAACATCAAGGAAGGATGGTTCCCAGCTGATGACCCCTGCAGCTGGCACTCAGCAACGCTCAGACCATCCTGCCACCGAGGGGACAAGCTTGCAACATCCTTAAGTAGCTCTAACAGATTCAGCTTGTAGCAAAGCATCTTCGATGTTTATTTCACCTGTTATTTTAAACATTGGCCCAGAATTTCACAATCGGTGCATCCCTAATCCAAAAATCTACATTTATGAAGACTTCACAGATACTGTAAGGAAAAGGAGCTGACACCGGAACTGAAAACAGCACACCAAAACCACCCAGAGACATATATATATATATATATATATATATATGCAGTCTTCACCCAGAGATGCTTAATCAACATCCAGATAAGTACAACTAAGACACACCCTGGACAGAAACTCTTGAGAATAGTGAACCAACTACATTTCAACACAGCGACTACAATCATCATCAAGACACTGAGATTTATCCTGAGAAAAATGTTTGAATAGCCACATGAAAAACTATATAAATGCTGACAAAAAAATTCTAACAAAAATCTGATGATAATATTTTTACTTTTTGCAAAAACTAATACTGAAACAACCAACCACTTATTGTTCTTTGTGTAACTGTACAAAACAGCTAGATGGAATTGCAGACATGCTTAATCAGAAAATTCCCATCATCCCATTATTTTCCCTTTTACTGATATTTCCCATAACTCCACAAGTTGATTTATATACATCCCCCTTGCACTTGTTTGATTTTTGCTTATTTTAGTTTGTTCCCTTGAAATGTAACAACTTTCAAATGAATCCCAGCCACATTTGTTGATGCACATGTATTTTTCTTGTGTGTAGTTTCAATTAAAAAATACAATAGACTAAAAAATATGACGGTGAGTAAAATAAATAAACGCTATTATTACGTTCGTTTTATGCGAGAAACCGACGCTTTTTACGCAGTCACTACATGAAGCGTTCAAGGACCACAGAGAACGTCGTTGTTTCAAAGTGTATCGACGCTTAACACGTATTTCGCTGTCTTTTAGCGCTATAAACGGCACTTTTAACGCAGTTTTTCCACGCAAATCTCTCTTTTAATCGTTTAAATGAAAACGGGCCACGAATGAAGCGAATTTTGACCATTCTGGCTGGCCACAATTTCTCCACATAACCCCAACAAATTTGCACACATAGAACCTCTTCAAGAGTAGATTAGGAAGGTCACGTGGCTCTGTTCCGTAAGCTTCGAATTTATTGATATCTAATCAAAGAAAGCGTTCAGAACATCACCGGCAGACACAAAAGCCGACACCGAACGGGTTCTAGACCTGAACACGGACCTTTAGACCACCAGATGAAGAGCCCGCTTTGGTCTTCCTGCTGGACGTCGAAGAGTTCCACTCGGGGTCCTGGTTGTGCTCCTGGTCCTGATTCCGGTCCATGGTTATGATGCTTTTTCTCTTAATACAGTATCAAGTGTTTGCACTCTCACAAATTCAGGAAGTGTTTAGTGAAGTGCGCCACGAGGCCTGCATTGTTAACGCTCAGTGACGTCATCCAAGCCGTCCTTCTTCTTTTGAGGTTTAACTTCATGGTGCATTTCTGCCACCTACCGGACTGGAGTGTATCCGCAGATTGGTATAAATAATCACAAAATTGTTATCATTATTATTTTGTGACTAAATGTTCTCCATAAATCCAGACTTCTTCAGGGAACTCATTAAATGTTTCAACATGAAATATAAGAAACTGAAAATAAAAAAGAGCAGAGCATGCTGCATCACCTCACTCAGTAGCTTCTACTCGTGATGTTATATTGGCTGACATCTCTTTCAGACAGTGTTTTTCAAGCCTGGTCCTCAAGGCACACTTTCCCCTTGTTTTAGAAGTTCCCTGCTCAAACACCTGGCTGTAATAGGTCATTGACATACTTGTGCAGACTTTGAAGACAAACTAATGGCCATCCAATCAAATACGACTGAGCAGGGAAACATCTCAAACATGCAGGACAGTGTGCCTTGAGGACCAGCCTTAAAAAACACTGCTCTAAGAGTATAAATTCCTTCCAGATGGTTGCACAAAATACGCTCAGCAACATTTTGTTGAACATTACTCATAAGTAATAAAAAGGATCCAATAATGGAACTATGATCCTCCTGTTGATGCTTTTAAAAAAGCAGCTCAGCGTTTTCCTATTTAACTTGGGTTATAGCTGAATTTCATTTAATATTTATTCTTTTTTTGTTATACTTATCTATTTAACTGTTATTTATTTATTCTATTTCCTGGCTTGTTTATTAGTTTATTTTAACACAGTAATTTAATTGTATAGTCATTCATTTATGTATTTATTCATTTTTTTGTTGCTCTTATTGGTTTTAAGTTCATTTGAATTTTTATCTACTTTTAACTGCAGTGTTCTCCTCATGGGGTTTCTCCACGTCGGGAGCTGCCCCTGTCCTGTGTCGTTGATCTTGGTGATTGTGGGTGATGAAGCTCACAACGTGGACTGATCCTCAAGATATCGTTTCCCACCTGGTTCAGTGGCACCAAGATGACAGTGGTGGTGGGGTTGCTATGTGTGCTGAGTTTCTATGTGTGTTAAGAGAGAGAGAGAGACAGAGAGGATGACTGGGTGGGGGTGCTTTTTTGAAATTTCCATTATAACCTTGGTTGTGTGATGGCTTATAAGTTGTTCTTTTAAGCACTTTGTGTTACTTTTGCATGAAAAGCACTTTTAAAGTTTGATTTGATTTGAAGAAATGTCTGTCTTGCAAAACGGCAAATGCTTTCCTGTAAAGTAGTCTGTGTTATGATACATCTTGACTCAAAGTGAATTAATACATGTATATCTGATGTTATGTTTGTGAAGCTGAATCAGATATTTAATGCATTTTTAAATGACGGCATTTAAAGATAAAACTGAACTTTACTTCAATCAAAACTGACATACTAAAGTACAAAGACAAGTCAGCTTTGAAAAGAGACTTTGTTACAATTCTTTTGAGACAGATGTGAGAACTCCATATTTTCAAATACAACAATGTCAACAGCCGGTTAATAATATAAAGAATACTAAAAAACATATATACACATACACATATATATATATACACATACATACAACTAAAATATGTTTTTACATGTATGTAGTCTGCATGATTGGAGGAAAAACAAGGAATTCCCTTTTATTACTCATTTGCAAATGCTCTGTTTAGAACTCAGTTATGTCATCACCCATCGACCTCCAAACAAAGTTATAGAATTTTGGAAATTATTATCTAGCTGACATAGCATATCACTTTATAGAAATATGCCACATCTCAACAGTGACAAAACTAACTGAGAGACACTGGACACTGTCATAGAGGTGACTAAGAGACCAAATAAAAGTTGACAGAAGAGAAGAAGAAACTAACCAGACAAGAGACCAAGCAAGAATAAATCTTAGAGAGCTTAGTAATGGCAATTTACCCCTTCTTTTATGCTGTCTGAGCTTAAAATTTTATTTGTGCTTATTTAAGAATGTAAGGGAAATTAAATTAAAACCTCACCTATTGCTGCACATCTTTAGCTCTACTGCTGTTATCCTCTGAGTCAGACACAATAATTATACCTTCATTATTCAGAAACTTTGTTTTGGTGACCTCATTTTGAACACGCCCATATCCTTTTTATTGCTGAGAAGTTTGAGAATAAGTTGTGCCTCATTTATATTATTGCTGATGGAAGATGGAAATTTCTCATCTGTCTGATAACCTTCAAGAGAATCTTTGTTTATTACTAGCTGCTGCTCCACTGCTCTCCAAGCATGGACAGATAATTTTATTTTTGGTTTATGTGCAAATGTTACTTCCAGTACCACATTCAATGTTGATTGCATATTTTCTTGACTTCTTTCATCTTCTTCTGGTTCTGCAAGTTTGTTGCTTTATCATCATTTTCTTTTATGGACTCCCAAGTCAGATGTTGCAGGCAGCACAGGGTCTGATCAGTAGAAATGCTTGGACACAGTCAGAAAATTACCTTCTGGATCAGGTGAGTAATCACAACTGTCATCGGTATCACAGCCAAACTCGTACTTGTTCTCAAGTGAATGTAATGTGTCCTCATGATCAATGCAGGGAGATGCCACTGCTACAGCTTGTTCTTGCTGAACTGGTGTGTCAAAAACCTCCATTGGGAAAAATGCAGAAGCTGGTACCAGGTTGTAAGCTGGCTCACTGAGTTCTGTTCCACTGTGTCCTGCTCTGTCTCCACTTTTACCATAATCTTGTGGACCACTGTTTTGTTTAGATCCATCTTCTGCTTCTTCAAATGTAAGATTTAAAATGCTTATGGGGATCACTTCCCAAATATCATCGGGCTCATTCTGCAGCTCTAGGTTTGGGACTTTGTTGGCTAGTTCCAATGAATCTTCAGCATCTGATATATCTTCATATTGTGGATCTTTTGAATTTTTAACAGGTAACATCTCATCACCCATGCTTCTGATGTTTGGCATATCAGATTGTGAACACAAGCTGGTCCTCTTACTCACATTTGACAAATGTGTTGATTCTGTGACTGATCCTGTGTTATCATCTTTATCAATTGATAAATTCAACCAGGAATAATTAAGCCCTTCTTTCCAAGTAACTCTGTGAGTAAGCCCTGGCACGTTGGCACACTGGTCAGTATCATCTTTCCTCTTCTGGGTCACATCTCGGAGAACACATGTGGTACCAGGTCCACCATCTACATTATCTAAATTCTTATTGACATCAAACCAAGGGCTGTGTTCTGAAGATGTCCTACAGTTGAGTGTTAAACTTGGGGACATAGTAGCCATTTGATCCCAAGTTATTCCAGACATATTGGTTAGAGTCACTGGACCTTTTTCTTTGTTCTCCGTGCAAAAGCCAGCAACTTCCTGTGAGATCTGTGGATTTTCTGTGGAGGTACAGAGATAAATGTTACCTGTATTCCCATTCTGATTGTGCTGCAGTACAACAGCTCATTGATCAGATTGATCTGATCATTGTGAAAAGTCAGCATCATCAGTCCTGTTGTTTCAAAAGAAGTTATTTCTAGCAGTCAGTGCTCAATATATCACCCCAAAGTTTTATAATTACTCTTGAAAAACAACCATCATTTTCATTCAAGTGTTTGAATTAATGGCAAATCAAAATCTGCATAGGAATACATGACAATAGATATTTTTAAGTGTGTTCTTTGAACCTTCCACAGCAGAAATTTGGATTAAGGTACCTGTTGAACGCCGCTTTGATGCAGATGAATCACCTCTCTCTTTAGGTTTGGGTGTCAACTCAGAATTTGCTTTTCTGATCTTCAAACCGTTTTCTTCAAATGGTTCACCAGCTCTAGTCGTGCTTTGTTTCAGCATAGCAACACACAGACTTAGCCGTTGCACATCTTCTTTGAAGCGGGGAGTCATTGTGGGAGGAAAGACAATACTATTGATCTGCGGCGTGTAGCTGTCAGCCTGGAGCACTGAATTTGTATTATTAGGGAACATCTTGTCGGGCAGGACACATCCATGAGATAAAGTTGATCTATATCTTGCAACTTTCTCTGCAACCATCTCACATATTTCACTGATAGTGTGTAATTTGTCTTTGTCTGTAGGCCGCTGACAATATGGAAATAAATGTGAGACCTTTTGGTGAGGGGAGGCATAATGAGTTCCTCCTAAAGGATTAATGTTTTGTGCCTGACTGCGTTCCCAGTTCTGACAACCCTGCAAGGATTTTAAATGCAAACCACTTTCATTTGAAATATAAGTACTGGTGTTAATACTGGCATGAGAGTTGTCAAAAGATGAGCAAAAAATGCTTTTGGGATCAGAAGAATTTCCTTCCAGTCGATAACGTTTGCACTGCTTACTTTCAAGAATGGTAGAATGCTGAATTGGTAAAGAAAGCATGTGTAAGCCTCCAAATCCATCTTCCTGAGGTCCTGCAAAACTGTCTGGAGAATTGAAATCCCATCTTCTCTTGAATGCAGGATTTTTGTTCAAATCTGAGTCTTTTAAAATTTCTTTTTTGAAAGACTCTGAGGAAGATTTGCCTTGTTCGCTGTCATAAGCACACCATCTGGCAGGGTTCTTAGTAGAAGGTATTACAAAATTACTGTTATCTTGTTCAACAGCATGTGCAGTTGAGTTTAACCCAATCTCGGCTTTATTCCTTTGACTGTCACTGCTCAGTCGAGCACAAGCATGGTCTTTAGGTTTTTGGTGCTGGAATCCAGTGCATGCCATATTTTCTTGTGACTCCTCTTTGTAGTCTAGTCCCTGGGACTTTTGTTGCAATTTTGAATGGCCTTTCTGAATCTCAGCTGGGTAAGAAACTACTCCATGCTCCATAGAAGTTTCCCTGCTGACTTGTACTCCTTTTGCCAGATCAGACATTGGTGCAGATTGTATACTGTTGTCCTTGGGTGTTGGAGTACGGGCCCCATCTTGGCTGGAGGGACATCTAGATCGCATCACATGGAAAGCAGTCTTTCAAATGACGACTTTGAAGATTTGCTTCACCTGGAAGAAATGAGAGAAAAAAAAAAAAAAAGGTTGAGCTGCTGTGAGAAATTATAATTTTTCTCTCTCTCAAAACATTTTTCTTATGGGCAGGGGTGTCTACAGATAGGTCTGTAAATAATCATTTTGACCAAAAATGTTCCTGATTAGATACCGGGATGTGTAAACTTTAAATTCATTCAACTGTCTGTAAAAAGTTCAAAGAGGAAACACTGCCTTACATTAAAAGAAAATAAAAAATTGAGGGTGTCTGGAGGAGAAGGTGCCCTTTATTACAGAGGCCAATTCTCATTGGAGCTGATTCAAGTCCTGACCTGTGAACCTTTGTTGCAAGTCATCACTCCCATCTCTCCCCTGATTTTTCTATCTGTATACTGTTCAATATAGGACACGCTGCCCCATTACCTTAAAATCTCTAAAAGATTTGGTTCTATATGATCCCTGTATCAGCAATTTCCAAAATCTACCTAAATCTGTCAAAGGGAGATACGGACTGGGTTCTGTATGATCCATGCTGAGTCCTTATGCATATATGTAATGTTTATTGCATATGTGATAACAGCAATGGTTTCAGTAACACATATGCAAATAGATGTAGAAATATACACAATATTTCATGTGTCAAACTGACATGCACATTAAATCATGAGAAAGCATTTGTGGGTGCTTTCGTCCATATACATCCTTATGCAACTAAGCAACAAGTAGGAACCAATTTTGATAGTGTGTATGACACTGTATAAAAACTTTTCCACAATACTCACACCACTTCTCTGTTGCAGTTGACTTAATTAAAGCAAGTCAATAACTTTTTGCTTTTTATATCCAAGAATCCCTTGTGAAATACACATAAATTAGCATATATACACACACACACACACAGAGTTTGGTTCCAAAACACCATATCCATCCTGTTTCGCTGTGCTGTTTCTCCTCTTTCTTTCCATGCCAAACACCAGTCCTGATTTTCCACCAAAGCCAACATTTCCATTTGATCAATCACAGCGCCCAATTCCAAGAAGCAAACTGTCATGGCGGTGCCCCATCAGTAGGTGCTGGTGAACACTGTTGCCTTTCAAATTAGTGTTTTTAGATTTGAAAATTTATAGCTTTGATGGTATTGATGAGTCAGAGGTTGTCAACTGTAAGTACTACAGGCGTTTGTTCAATGTTGGCGCAGTGAAAGATGCAAAAGAAAAGGACGAGCTCAACCTGCTAACTGAAAGTGGTGCCAGAAATGCTGCACACAGTTGATGATGGAGCACTCATAAATGATGCCAAATGTGACAGCCATGAAGAATAATTCTGCCAATTGTGCCTTTTCAAACTAAGTTCATTGTTCCAGTACATAACAAGAGTGTGTGTACACGCACGTGTGAAAGACCTGAGGAGGAGAGTGAAGTGGGTGGAGAAAAGAGATGGAGAGAGGGATGGGTGTGTGCATGGTTGGGTGTGTGTGTAAATTTTTGAATTTTAGTGTTTTATCTTGGTTTCAGTAAAGATAATGTAATTTAGTGTTCATACATGTTTACACTTGAGCTCATCTGATTCCATGTGGTGATCTAGACATTAAGACTGAACTGTATTTGTCCATAACAGGTTTGTTCCCAAATAAATAAATAGATAAATAAATAGCCAGCAGTACAACATGATTAATATAATTCATACATATGTGGTCCAGTATAAGAGACTTGTTTAACTTGGCATTGTTATGTATATCGACTTTGATGCTAGCTTATGGCCTAGTTATGTTGCACAACTTGACACAGATGTGTTGTTTAAAAAGTTTAATGAAATTGTAGCATACAGAAAATAACAAGATGACTGTGTAATTACTTGGGACACATCCAAAATCTTGTTGTTTTAAGTTGTCAATAAGGGACAGAGATGGGTGTATCTTTTAGAAATATGTTGTCCAGGTTTGTGACATTTATGTACAGTTAACCTATATTGCACAATTTCATACATTTGTTTAGAAATGGAATGGAAGTAGCATGTACAGAGTAACAAGATAAATGTAATTTGGTCAAAACAAAAACATTAATGCAGTTTGGAAAGTCTGCTCCAATGTTCCACATACGGGATGTCATGAATAGCTGAACATCCCTTTTTGTATAATATTATATTTTGCTTTCAGATCTTTCAGGGGAATTTCTTCTACCTCCCTCTCATCTTTTTCGGTACTTTCAACTTAGACACTGCGCTAAAGTTCTGTTTCCAGATTTTCCCTCCTCACCACAGTGGGAAGAGCTTTTGTGCCATGACCACTTCAAAAGTCACTCATCTCTAATGAAACTCTGTCTTTTCATCCCTTATCAGTTACTAAAGTCAAGACTGTACGGGAACAAAAACTGTGTCTAAACTTGGAGGATGACTGGTGGAATATTGCTATTAAATGGTTTTTTTTATTTGTTATAACTTATACCAAAGTTCAGCCTGCACTCAAGTCACAATTGTACAGTTTAAGGTTTTGTCTGGAGTCCATTCATTCATTTGGGCCGGTTTCAGAAACTGAGGTAACTGATGCTTAGAGTCTGTTACCATGGTAACTGGCTCTCTGAACTAAACCTGGTTAGGAGCAGTTTTACTTCAACGTACCAGAATTTCTTTCTGTCTCCTGCACTTCATGAAGCTGAAATGAGTTCAGTTCAATCCGAAAATCGATCATATAATGATCATTTTGGAGACGTCTGAATGATGAAATATTTAATTTTGCTTCAGTAAATTATGTTGATGATCTGAATAGATAGTACAATAGTTTAAATATGGTCAAACCAACCATGACTTCTACTTGTGACACCCTGATGATTTTTTAAAAAGATAAGATAGATTAGATAATGGATGGATTTATTCTCATCAAGCAGTTTTTCCTTCAATGTTGGTTAAAACCTCAGGAAAATGGGTCAGATACAGCTCTGTCAATGTTTACAGGAGAAAACAATACTTTGTTTAATCACTAAATTTCTCTAAACGTATCAAATTTATGTCACAGTCCTCCCAACATATTGGACATTCTGTGGGCCCCCTCATGGAGGCACAAAATGGTTTAGTCCGCCCCACAGCGAGCGGTGACAAGTGCAATGTCAGTCAGCCCAGATTGAAAGACATCATGCTGCCCAACAGGCATAAGCTGGGGTATCAAAAAAAAAAAAAAGAGAATAAAGAAAAAGAAAGAGGGCAGAATGAGGGGAGGCAGCTATTGACTGCTTTCTTTCCCAAAGGTGAACCGAGTTTGCTAAGTCCAATTAAAGTTAACGTAGTCCATCCAGACAGCAGCTGCCCGATGTTTGTATGCTCACATGAAGTCCTTTGCTTAGCTAGCTGCCAATCAGGCTGCTTGTGGCTGTTAAGTATAAAGACAATTATGGGCCAGCTAACGTTAGTTGTCAACATTACCCAGTTTCAGAAACAAGCAGTGGTGCTGGAGCAGAAGGAGCAGCTGGAGCAGCAGTGGTCAGTCCTGGAAAGACAAGCAAAGACAAGGAGAGCCCTTACGTTGGTATGTTGGTTTGCGAGGTAGAGATATTATTGATGTTAACTTCTCTGTGAAGCTACTTTCTGTGTATGTTTTAATGTTTTATACTGTTTAGCCCAGTATTTTATTGTTTTTATTGATGCTGAAAAGCATTTTGTGATTTTATCTATGAAAAGTGCTCCATAAATAAAATTTACTTGTTTACTTAGAGCCTAAATGGGAATTGTTTACCTTAAGTTTAAAGTAAGTTAGCCTTTTGGTTCAGTACGTGTCCTATAGCCTATTGTCTACTAACACAGCAGACATGAAAGTGAAACTCCGTCTGGAGACTTAATAAATGATCCACCGAGCGATATTTATGTTTATGTTTATTCGAGGATCCCCATTAGAGACACATAACTGAGCCTCTAGTCTTCCTTGAGGTCCGAAATGAAACAAATACAATACAGATGTACAACTGAAAATACAATTTAAAATAACAAAACAAAAGAGCAAATTCACAAATCAGTTTTATACTTGGCAAATTGGCAAGGTATCTGCTGATACTCTTTTTGAAAGTAATTTTGTTATGTATTGCAGATAAGATACTTTTGGGCAGAGCATTCCAGAGTTATTGACCTGAATATACCAGTGTATTTAAGACTATTTGATTTTGGTATAGTTTTTATTCTTACGTTGCCAGAAGCTGCTCCTCTGGTGTTGTACCCATGTTCAGAAGTCATTTTTAACTGGTTAGCCGAACTATCGGTGGAATTAATATTCCGCAGTAGCATTAGCTGACTCACTTCCAACTTCTTTTCAACCATTCAACCTCGCGCCAAACAAGCAGCTTTATTCTAAGCAATCTGCAACTCAAATCAGATTTTGTAGCTGATGCCAAATAACAGGACAGTATTCTAAATGAGACAAAACCAAAGAATGAATAACAGATTTCACTACAGAAATCAGGACAGTTCTACAGTTCTTACTCATTTCTCTACCCATTTTGTAAACAATGTTATTTATATGTTTAGACCAAAATAAAGAGCTATCTATAGTTACTCCCAGAAGTTTTATTGTGTTCACCTGTTCAATTTGTGTGGTGCCAATTGACAGTTTTAACTGAGGACTCTTAAATATGGCTAAAGCCATTTTTAAGTTATCAGTTACAGCTTGCTCAGATGTGGCCGCACTATAAAATATTGTGTCAACAGCATACAAAATGTATTAACATTTTTTACACCCCATGGTAAATAATTTGTGTAAATGGAGTATAACCAAGGCCCTTGGCAGGTACCTTGTGGAACTCCACAATTAATGGGGTTCTATTTTGAATAGCTGCTATGAAAGAAGACTCTCTGTTGCCTTCCTGAGAGATAATAAAAACCATATTTCTGCTGCATATGTCAACATGTACATAGCCTAACAATATCACTGTAGGCTCAAGTGCACAATACTAACATATTAATGGAGCAATAAAATAATTTACTACAAAACAATTTATTTATTTATTGCTTTGAGAATTTTATGCACACTTCCTGTCACAGTTGCAGGGGTGAACGGGCTTTCAGCAAGTTGAAGCTGGTTAAGAACTACCTGAGATCAACAATGGGCCAGAAATAGACTGAACAGTCTCGCCATTCTGTCAATTGAAAGGCAATTAACCAAGCAATTGGACTTTACAGATCTTATTTGCAAACAAAAATACCCATCAGTGGGCATTTACTGGGATGTAAATTACATCTTTACATCTTGGGTCAGCAAGGCTTTATTTCTTTTTCTGCAAGTCAGATGGTGAATGAAAGAACCAATCATCAATATAATCTGATCTGATTGTAGCTTAAAACCCTATTTATGCTTTTTTATTTTAAATATATACCCTTTTTCTTCTTTCTTTCTTTTTTTTTGCTCATGTGCCTCATCCACTGGCTTGGATAGGGGCCCACTGACATTGAGAGTGCACAGGGCCCAGAATTTGGTGCTATGCCCCTGGTTACACCCCTAGCCCTTCTGCAGCAAGAGGCAGGTGACCACATTGTACCCTTTTCACTATACGTACACATTATGCTGGTCCTCGATGTCTCAGCTGCAGTTTGTGAAAGAAGGTTCTCTTAAACTTAAGCCAATATTGACATCTCAACTTTCATAAGCACGTTTTGCACTAAAATTGCACCTTGCAACAAAATGCAGTCGCTTTTTTTTTTTTTAATCTACATTATTAAAATACCATGTTCTGAGCTTTGAATTGAGTTGTTTGGTTTTTTTTCTTACATTTTCCATTTACAATGCATTTAAAATGTGGAATAAATGTTTGGGTTTTTGTAAGTTCAAAATGCTTGTTTATTGAGGTATGTTAATTTACTAAGAATATCTCTTGTTAGATTAATCAATCAATCGAAAAAATTATCGCTAGAATACTCGATTAGCAAAATAATCAATCGCTGCAGTTCTAGTAAATGATCAAGTCAAAGTTTATTTTTGTAACACCTTTAAAACAACTTCAGCTGACCAAATGCTGGGTTCACACCGTGTGATTTAGCGGGGAATAGCGTGGAAAATCGGTCATTGTAGCTCAAAAACGGTGGTCGTGGATCTCACAATGAGACAGAGCAAATATGAATGATAAAACCGTCTTGCGACCACAGATGGGCTGCAACCGATATCATCTCAGTATATGACATCTTTTTGCAGCCTCTATGATCTCTGTTAATTAACCAACCAATACAAATGCACCATGAGATGACATAAACATCAGCGCGTCTACACAGCACAGTAGCCTAGCAACAACAGCGCCAAATACAACGGCCAAACGGGGAGCAAATGTGAAACTCAAATAAAGAAGACTACTTTTTCTTGATTTAATTTATTTTCTTTTCAAAGCACAAGAACACCACCACAGCAACAGTAACTTCAGAGTCATCAGTGCATCAGCACATTAGCACCAACCTGCTAATAATGGGGTGACGCAATGTGGCTGCATTTAAAGCTTGAAAACCCTTGGATTCACTTTTGTCATAGCCAAGTTTCAAGCGTCAACTAATCCTAACCCTAAAAAAAAAACTTAAATCACCTTCACTGACGTTTGTCACTTAAAAAAAACAACTTAATTATGTTTGGCTTATTCGCCACGCCACGCTTTCCTCACTTTCATCTGCAGCACGTTTCAATAAAAACGTGTCCATGGAGGTTTGTTTAATCCTGCCTTTCAGAATGTTTAGAAAATAAGTGAGGCAAGTGGCATTATAGCACAGTCACACGACCAGTTGCATTTTTTTCTGGGTGTTTCTTTTCAGCAAATTCTGGCTAAACAACTGCACACATGTGAGCAAAAAACACAAGAGATGCTTCCTTGGTCATGTAACAAGGTGAAATGACGAGTGAGATGCGGGATGCCCGGATTAACTCACAAAGCCAACTAGCGGTGGTGCACGTGAAACTTCATAACTCGTAACTCAAATTTCTGCTCCCAAGTCAAAGCATAAAAACCTGACGGAACGACAGCTTATAACTCAAAAACCCCATATGTCAGGACACATTTAACTCAAGGTACCACTGTGTATCTAATAGACTAAAACAAAAAGGAATAACGAAAGAAATAAGGAACATAGAGAAAAGATGCCAAAATAGATGAAGTTGTTGTTTCTTCCATTACTGCAACACCTTCCTAGCTGGCCTTCCTGCATGTGTGATAAGACTACAGAAGATCTAGAACACGGTGGCACACCTGGTCTTCAATCAACACCTCTGTTCATTCAGCTTCACTGGCTACCTGTAGCTACCCAAAATATAACATAAATCACTGACACTCACGAGCAAGGTGCTATCAGGGTCCAGGACCCAGTTCAGCACATAAATCTAAGAGCACTGATCTATTAGCCAATCATTATCAGGGGCCAGGGAAATCCTGGTGGTCCCAAAAAGTTTTACGTTGTCCTCCAGGAGGGCAAACATTATGAGGAACTGCCTCCAAACTGTTTACATGTTTAATCAAGAGATTAGAGCAATTCCTACACATGTTTTGACAAGTGGTGCATTAAACAGTGCAATTCACTGCTCTAGAATGTAAGTGGACAAAGAATCATACTGCACTGAGTGCTCACTGAGTGCTTACTTAACTTTTCTATCTCAGACGCCCCCTTTCAAAAGAGGGGTCGATCATGTAAATTGGCCAATGCGCTACAGAGTTTTTCGCAGTTGAATGCGCCCTTATCAGTGACTGACGGCCGTAGCAAGCTCCTTTTGCGTACAGACACAGTTACGCACAGGATTTGTTGAGCTTTTTGTTTTGCATAAAACAAAACTAATTTCTAAGAAAAAGAAGATGGCTGAAAGATTTTCAATTGAGGAGACTTTGGAGATACTGCTGAATGACAGCAGTGCCAACATTGATCCAGTGGAGTCGTCATCTGATGAATCAGATCTCATAGCGCCAGAACACAACCCTGGAGACAGCGACTCGGATTATCACATTCCATCGCAAGAGAGGTGATTCTAAGTTTTATTTGTTTTTTACTATTTTATTTAAAAATGAATTATTACAATGGATGCTGTAAACATAAAAGCCATGTAAACAAAGATTTATTTCTGTTGAGGTGAGAGTCTAGTGTGCCGTTCATTCATTGAAGTTGTGTATGTGTGTGTGTATACGCTCACTCACATATATATATGTGTGTGCGTGTGTGTATACATATATATATATATATATATATATACACACACACACATATATGTATATATATTGTGTTAGTATGTATAATAATATATTGTATTAGTGTGTATGTATACACATTCGTCTAGACTATCTTCCAAGTAATTCTCAAAGGCTTGAAACAGAGTGATGGGCTTCCTTTTCTTTTCTTGAATCTGTTTCACCTTCTCTCCTGAAGTTTTCATTTGTTCCAATACTGGTGTGGACTTTTGGGGGGTTGTGAGTTTTCACATCCATTAGCACTTTCATTCATGTGACTGAAACCAGGTCAACGACTGGTAGTGGACAAAAGAGTAGAACGACCCATAGAAATGGAATGTGCATCAGGCATTTACATGCCTTGTAGAGATGAATGAAATAAACTGAATGTTCTCTTGAGAGAAGAAAAGTCTCTTTTGTTCCACAGTAGTGATGATGATTATCAGCCACCTCGGAAGGTAAAGCGCAAGTTAACACCTGCTTCAACCCCAGAGCCAGGACCTTCATCTTCACAGGGTGTGGCCGCTCGCCCACCAAAGAAATCCAATTCAAAAAGGAAAGGACCATCTAGTGCACTCACAAAAAGACAGCAAAGGTAAGATTCAGTAAATAAATAAATGTGTAAATAATTTATACAGCTGAACTGAATTCAGTAACTGAAGAAAATGTATGTTCTTCCACAGTGTTTCCACAGAAAATACTGCGACTGCACCTACTCCAACCAGTGTACAAGGGCATGACCTGCTGTGGCACAGCAGAGAAGAGGAGGACACAGCACCACCACCACTCCGATTTTCACCAGAAAGATCCCCAGGACCCCAACTGGACACAACAGCATCATGGACTCCACTTTCCCTGTTTCATCTTTTTTTTAGCAGTTCTGT
>JBAMYA010113819.1:0-19007 GCA_037176975.1 Arrhamphus sclerolepis
CCCATAAGGTGAGGCCTAGAAGTCTAAAATTTCATGCAAGTGTAGTTGACAAGATGTAGAAGGCATGTGATATATTGTCATATGCCTTACATAAAGAACATCCTAGTTATTGTTATTCAAATATGACCTATTATTTTCAAAGTTAAAAAAAAATATTTTAGAGCCATGTTTGACTTGATGTCATTTAGGTTGTGTGTATGGTACATTTTCAGATATTAGAGGTTGCCAGCTTTCCAGTGAAGTATTATACATCCATCTAAGACTTGTAGTTATTGTGTTATAAGCTTTTCCATTTCGGTACACTAAATAGGCGAAATTACTGAAAAATAGGTGGGTGTGAAGAGGTTAAAGGTTTTCTAGGGGGGCTGCCCAGTTGAGAGTTATAGAGGCTTTAAAGGGGCCACCTTTTTGTGGGCTCTGCCCTGCTCAGCTAATGAATAATGTCTTCTTTTTTTTCTTTTTTTCTTTTTAAAAGACAAGGTGGCCTACTGTTGATACTGATAAGTATTGTTATTGCATATTCTGGGGGAGGAACGCGTACTTGCACATGCCAGCACCAAGACAGTTTGTCTCCATTCTGAACCACTGTTCTCATTATGTTTCTGGCAGGAAGCTTTGAAAAAGGGGGAGAAAAGGAATATGAAAGAGGAAGATCAAGGTGTAGTTTTTCCAAGAGCTGCGAGACAAAATCAAACAGGATGAAGAATAAGACTGAGGAAGACAGGAGCCAAAAAGAAAAATTATCAAGAAGAACAGAGGATAATCAGAAGAGAAATGAGAGGAAAAGTGAATAAGGAGACAGTGGCTGGCCAAACCACAGTGGAATCTTTGTGCCGTTTTTGGGGTAGAAATACACAGGCCAGGGTCTGACTGAGTGACTCACTACTCTGCGAGCTATTATTTCAGGCATAACATAAGATAATTACTTTTGTGTGCGGTGAAGCCGAGTGGTTTGAGTGGTTTTGAGCCATAACTATTACAGTGGCCAAATATGTGTCGAGTCCTGCATGAGTCTTTACACGCATCTTCTGAAATATAGCAGATGAGCGATGTCCTATGGGATGTTGGTCGGGCACCTCTGGGGAATCTTCCTTCATACACATTAATATAGTAACATAAAGACATAAAGAGCTCTCAGTCCTCTGAGGACAGTCCTAATTCTAAGCAAAAATGGAGCTGAGCGGCCTGACAGAACTAACAAGTCCATCTGACAGCACCTAAAGCAAAACATACATGCGATGCAAGCAGGGAATGGTAAATCTGTGAAAAGAGTTTTTAGTTCTGGCAGGAAAAACTGGGGAAATTTAAAACAGAAGGGAAATATAATCCCTAGGCCAGAGGCTTTTGTATCAACGCAGAGCAGACCCCTGGTAAAGCTACACAAACTCGACATGCATAAGTTTATCTACAGAAAGCAGAGAAGTGATCCAATCTAGGTGGAACACAGATGCTGCCCGATCTTTTATGTCTTGGTACTTGATTTGAAGCGTTGTTGTTTTGGCTAGGGTTTTGACGGCTGCCTCAACCTAGGGCTTTTTGTACAGTCTGTACCTCTGCAACATTGTTAACAGGGATACACAGTGTAGAAAATAGATTTGGCCCAATGTTTAAAGGTGACAGTGGAGTTCGAAGGATTTCAGCCTTTAAAGGAGGCAAATATAAGACTGCAACTTCTCAAAAGTCCTTTCATTTAGTCCAAAAGAGGAAGAGAGAAAGAGAGGAAATTGAATGGAAACACATGTAGATGGGCAATACACTACAGACAAACTGCATAACAGCGCATTCACAAGCACTCCTGGAGCAAGGCAAAACAAAAGATGATAGTTTATAGGATTTCAAGTCTCCCCAATGTCCATTCTTCTAGGTCTTTTAATGTTAGAGGCGCAAAAAGATGCTGGTAGCATTTTTTTCTTAAGTTCAGCAAATCCCTTTTTTTTTTCTTTTGGAACCTCTAAACCATCACTGCATACGTCTGCAGCTCTGGCTTGTTGTGGGTTTTAAACTTTGGTCAGGTCTGGGAGGTGGGTTATGAGATGAAGACTTATTACTCTGGCATGAAAAATCGGAAAATTGACTCGTGCTACACATTCTGTACATAAATAATTTTACAACAAAGGGAAATCTGATCGTCCCTTTAACTCTTTCCTGTAACAAGATGATTGATTCTTCTGGACTTGAGTGGCAGAGTCCAGTAAGGCTAAATACCGTACATGGTAGCCACATCTTACAACAGTCTCAAAAGTCACAAATGCGCAGCACAATTTACAAATGCACAGGACAAGATTCACAAATATATTTCTGATGCACACACAAATATAACTTGATTTACAAACAGCTTCTGGTCTGTGGACTTCACTGCATCTGAGTGAATTTTGAGACTCCCCTGCCGAGCCTCAACTCACAAAAGTATTAATTTTTTTAAAACATGGAATGATCTGCAACCAGTCAGATGGCTTCCTTGTTTCAGCCAATCATAAGAACGCACCCCACGTGGGAAATGAATTGCTTATAGGACAATCACATTAAACCATTCAAACGGCGCTATCCCAGACAGCACACATACATTTGGCCGATATCGACCATAAGACAGCACATTGCATTTGTGACTTTTGAGACTGTTCTAACTCCACAGTGTTGGACTCTGCAGACATGTATGCAGTTTTTTCTTCTTTTTTTTTCTGTTGACATTTTGAATCAGCTAAATATTTCTGCACCAAATGTGACTTTTAGCTGGGGGTTTGCAGCAGAGACATCTTCCCTCTGACGTTTACAGATAGACACAAACACTTAGGAATGCTCTTAAATTCCCTTACTTTCGCTGAACCACTTTATGTTTGCAGAAATGGCCCCAGACCTCACTGGTGCAGGCAGTGTGGTTAGAATGGACAGCCTTGGCCCAGTTCCTCAGCATAATTGCTCACCCAGTTTTTGTCTCTGAGTCATTTGCAGAGTAACGTACACAGGAGCATACAGGGGCTCATGTACTGTGCATCCAGCTCTGCAGATACAGATCAGTCACTAATCTAATCAGTTTTCTTCAGAGTCATTGACATTTCTGTTGTGTCAAACTTTCCTCTACCCCACAGCATTGCCAGCTGAGCTGAATTTCACAACGACTGATACATGCAGATGTTTTGTGTTAAAGCCGAACAAAATAACTGAAGATATCAGTTTCAATAGTCTTACAATGGAACACTGGATTATTTTCAGGAACAATTATTGAGCCCTCAGACCCACACAGGCCTGCCGTCAACAGAAACCAACAAAGCAACTTCTGAATCCCGGGACAGCTTGTTTTCTTGCAAGAGTTGCATATCACTTCATGCCACTACGTCTCATATTAACAATAAATGGAGGCTAGCTCCCAGAGATAGTTCAGTTTTGCTCAGAAAGCGTCATGGCAGAACTGACCAATGAAAGTAATGAGTAAGTTACAGACAGGCTTTCACTCAGTAGCGAGAGCTAGTAGACAAGACAGGACACCAGCTGGATGCTAACAGGACACCATCATCCACTTGGTAGGTTGTTGGACAAGTAAGTTTGCTTAAGAGTAAACTGATTTTTTAATTTTTTAGTTAGTTATTCAGTTATTAGCTAGCCTGGCCCTCACCAGAAAATCTGTGTCAATTCTGGTCCCTTTTTATTAGAGTCTTGCCACTCGATTGCCAAATGTGTAGTTCCTGGTGGGCTTGTCTAAAGTTTAAAATCATTGCTCTACCCAAAATCATCACCAACGTTTGGGATGACGTATGCTATGGGCTAGCACAGCCATCTCGTACTTTAGATTTAAACACAGTCCTCCATAACAGAGAATATTCAATTCAGGGCTACTAAATCTTTTGCCTTAAAAAAAAATTAACCAAACACTCATCTTGTCGTGGTTTTAAGTCGCTGATATCAGGGATCTTATCCACAACAGAGCAAATGTCCTCCCGTATGTCCGTGTCTGCTGCCATTGTAGTTTTCATAGGACTAAACTGAACTACAATTTCCAGGCCCTTCTGTTCGTTGATTGGTCTGCTCTTTTTGTTCCGGACTTAACCAAAAAAAAAAACCATGAATATGTGGTGAAGTGAAATGAAATGAAACTCAAGTACTGGTCTGGTGAACACCAGGCTGGTTATTCGCTGCTTTCACTAGATATGTTGGTTGAGAGAAACGTATTTTGCACGTTGATGTTTTAGGATTCCAAATTTGCTAATACTAAAACTGCTAGAAACTTTCTCCATGTAAATCCATGTTTATTTACATCTTCATGAAATTATACATTGATGCCCAAAGCCTAACACATTGATATTTGTGTAAAAGACATTATTTTTACCTAATCCGTCAACATCAAGTTTTTCTCGGGTTGTGCACACATGCCAACACACAAAAAGTTTGTCTCAATTTTTCATATTTTTCAAAAACCCAAAAGCTGTTGACATCTGACATCAGATGCTGTCATCAGGACCACTGTCATGTCTGAAGGTGCACTCTGCTGCTTTTCCGTCAAAAACCACAGCAACACTCTTAAAATTAATATTCAATTAAATAATCCCAAGTCTATCACTCAATGGTAGTAATGGTAATAATTGTAGTAATGGCAATAATGGTAGTAATGGCAATAATGGTAGTCATGGTAATAATGGTAGTAATGGTAATAATGGTAGTAATGGCAATGGCAGTTTTGAGTGAGAACGGAATATACTTTTGCAACATAGTGTCCAGAGGCCACGTAGCCAAAGACAGATTAAATTGCCATTGCTTTTCCTCTTTTGCTCTATCTCAGTTTTGATGCAAAAGTATAGTAATTTTGGACGTTGCACTTTTTATATTTTAGTTCAATTCCAGATGACCTTTGAGTATTTGAAATTTTTCTTTCAATATCTCAGAATTTATCAATGTAAGAATTAAGAAACTCACTGCTGTCTCTTTACAAAATACAGCTGAATGCAGAACAGCAGGAGATACAACGGAACTGATTGAATCAAACAGTATTTTAGGATTCTTCTTTTTTTTTTTTTTTTTTTTTTCCTTAAATGCTATAAGTTGATAGAAATAATTTAACCTGGCACAAAACGTTTTTCTCTCTCCGTTTTGATGTAAAGGTATACTACAGGATGCACACAAACCTTGAGCTTGGTGGATTTCCACCAGCTTTCCGACACATTCTCCTGAGATTCAAAATGCATTAATTATTCCAGGGGGCAATGCTTTTTCTGGGAGGCATGGTTTAAGGGGTGCTTCTTGTATGATTGCACAATGACTGTTAGTGCATTTCATAAACAGACATGAATTAAACATGGCAGAGAATCTCTTGGCAGCAGACTAGTGATAATACACATTTGTGTCGTTTATATTTAAATGTATTGGCACAAGAGGGAAGCTGAAAAACAAAACAAATGAAACAAACAGCTATAGTCTCTTGTGAAAATCCTTCACACACACACATTTAGCCCAGTGAAAAAAGTAGGTGCAGAGTATGGTCCTTTAAGTGGGTGGGCCCACATACATGCTGAGTGTAAAGTTGAAAGTTTCAGTCATTGTATCCGTCCTAATACAAGGCAACACAACACAATAGCAGAGCAGCCAGTAGGGCAGCGCTCATTTAAATGAATGAACTCGCCGTCCCTCTGCCATGTGTCTGTGAGAAGCAAAAATTGCAGGTTTTCTGTAGTGAAGAGCTCATTCAGAGGAAAAGATTTATGAACAATTTATCAGATTTATCAGCCATCCAATCTCACTCAGTGGAGGCGACACCGCCTTTGTGTCAGCAGATTGCAGCAGGAAGTCAGATTTTGGTCCTCTGATGTGAATAGGGAAGGCCAGGAGGGCTGTGCAGCGCAGCCACCATGTATTCACGTATGGAAGTTTATTTGTAACTGTCCCAGTTGTTGAAAAGATTTTTTTATAGACTCTTTGATATAGTACAGGTAGCCAAGTACAAGTACAAGTATAAGTACGAACAGCGGAGACACAGTCACTAGGCATTAGGGCTGATATAACAAATTAAATTGTAAAAACAAACACTTAAGAGTTGACACAGAAATATAAGCAGCAGCTCAGCCTTTCACAGGTGTCCTCTTGATCCAATGACATTGATGGGACATGAATTTTTTTTTTTTTTTTTTTCAAATCTAATCTATAGTTAAAAATCACAGCTTGTAGACCTTTTCATAGTTCTTGGTCTCTTTTGTGCATGCATACCTTCACAAAACTAATATCCACCCGGCCTACATTCAAGAATGACCTCATCTCCCGAGACTGTTGCTTCAGGTTTCATACAGAGCAGAGGGCCTCAGTGTCCAACTGTCAAATATGCCCATAAACTTTGTATTTTTCACTCAGTTTTTCCTCATAAGTTAAATATTCAAGCATAAACAATGGGGAGATAAAAAGTTCATGCTTGGGAAGATTAAAGACTAGAAAACACAGTGAGGCCATTGCCTGCAGAACCAAATTTGGAAAGTAAATCCATCACATCACACTAACATCTTTTTTACAATAATAACTTTCAGTGTCTTTCTAGTTCAGGGAGCACTCAGGGAACTTTTACAACGGACAAAAACAGATTTTTCTCACTGAAACACACACACACACATATGAATTAGACTGGTTTACTCATTAGACTGATTTATTCCTATAATTACTCCTGTAAAGCAAATTACAGTGTTATTAATGCAAATGAGCCAAGACAAAATCTATTATTACCAATTAGCTTTGAGAGCATGTTTTTGGGATAGGAGGAAACCAGAGTACCTGAGGAAAAACCACAAATGCAAACTCCACCCAGAGAGACCCAGCTGAACAAGATCCAACTGAACCTCCTTGCTGTGAAGTGTCAGTACTAACCACTGATGATAAAGAATACAGGAGATGAACAGGAACAATAGCTGCAACTCAGTTCAACTGTCAATTCTCTAGGCGCCTCTGAGAAACCCAGAGTATGACCCACAAGCACATGGCAAAGTCTTACAGAGGCAAGAAAAAAAAACTCTCTCTTTGGAAGAAACCTTGGGCAGGACCCAGCTCAATTATAGGGGGGACCCTCCTGATAGCCAGCTGGGTACAGGAAGACATGAGGAAGGAGGTAGAACGTCCTACAGTGGCATCCAGTATCACTAAGAGATGGTCTAAGAGGTTACACAGTGAAAGGCTTTAATAAAAAACAATATCTTAAGATTACCTTAAATGTAGAGAGGGAGTCTGCCTCCCAAACCAAGGTTGGATGTTTATTCCATAATAGGGATAGCTATACACTCTTCCACCCTTTCTAGACCTTCAGACTCTTGGAACAGCAAAATGCATTTAAGGAGCAAGTTGTTCTACTAGGACAGTAAGGAACTATGAGGGTTATCGTTTATCAAAGTAATCTTTTGAATTGAATTCTAGATTTAACATGGAGTCAGCGTAACAAAGCTGGAACTGGTATGATATGACCTTTGTTCTCAGTTCTAGCTAGCGCTCATGCTGCAACATTTTGGACCAGTTAAAGTTTTTTAACACGACTGTTTGTACAGCAAGATAATAATGTGTTATAACAATCCAGCTTAGAGATAACAAAGGCATAGATTATCTTTTCTGCATTCTCTCGAGCCTGGATGTTCCTTTTTCCCCCTAATATTATGCTAATGAAAGAGAGCCAACTTTGTGACCTATTTTGAAAAACAGGCCTTCATCAAAAAGGATGCCAAGATTCCTAACAGTAGAGCAAGAGGCTGATGAAATGTGATCTAAATAGGCTGTACAACTCCAGAGTGCCTCCTGAAGGTGCTTATTGCCACATTTTAGTCTGTTTTATTTTTAAACAAAGCCAATTTACATCTGTGCAGCCAAGTCGACTCTTATTTTTCTGAGATAAATTTTCACACTTCACAACTTTAGCTCTGTATATGTGGTCAAAATACAAACTGTCATACCAGGGCTTCTAGGCATGTAAAAATCAGAGATTCAAATCACATTGTCCCTTCTGCTGGTTAAAAGAAATTAACCATAACCGGATCCCAAAGTGTATTTAAAGTTGGATTAAATTTGACTTCTTATGGCGGTGTTTGCAGCTTTTCGAATCTAAATCCTCAATAGTTCATACAAGTTGGGGAATAAAAGCTTACTTTGGCTAGTTAACAGCAAGATGGTTGCTAAACACAATTACTTGAAATATGAAGACGATCAAAGGTGAAAAGGCTATCACAGTTTTTATTTTGATAAATTCACAACTCAGAACTCAAATGTGTGTTCATGCAAAATTATGTAAAACAAAGAACGAAGTATATCTAATTTAGTCATGTGGCACCAGATGATTTAAATATTTAATTGAGAATTTCCTTGAGATTTTAGGCAGAAAATCTATTGCCAGTTAAATCTAATATACCATGCTAGCATGATCTGATACGTTGATTTTCAGTAGAGCTTCTCATTCAACACAAAAATGATAGAATACCTTACAAAAATATAGTAAGAATTGAAAATATATTTGGTAGTAAAAGCAATTAAACTATATAAAAGGTAGTGGTTGATCAATATGGATCTTCTAAAGCCCATGCCAGCTCTTAAAACCAGGGTAACAATAGGCAGACTTATACTGATTTTTCTTTCCTTTGTCTGATTATCGGCCATGCAGGATTGATTTTTGGTAATTGGCTTTGCATAGTGCTCTTTTAATTCTATACAGGTTCTACAAATCACTTGATGTTGTGTTTCTCCTTCATCCATTTGCACAAACACACTTGCTCTCCTGCAGTAGTTATACACACAATTTATATACAATAGCATTTTGTACTCATACCCACATTGCTGCCACTCCACATTTTGGGGTAATGCAGAATCAAGTGTCCTTTCCAACAAGATTTTGACATGTGGTGAGGTTGGAAATTGATTCCATCCATTTTCCCCTTGGAAGTAAAGACACTTTTGCTCCCTCCAAAAGTTACTGAAGCACACTTGGGTCTCCTTGTGTGACCAAAGGGAGTTTCCTGTGTTTAAAAGCTGAGAACTGCCTCCAGGTGTACCTATCTGCTGATCAACCAAATACTATCAAGCATTGGATCTGAGAGAATAGATTATTAGAAAATGGCCAACAATCAGCTTGATTAATCATCCAAATTATTTAATTTGTCTAATTTTAGAGGTCCCATAAACTGCATTAATTGGCCGATTAAATTTGTTTACTGAGGTCTCAAAATAAGGGATTTAATGTTGTGTTTGCCAAAAATTGCCCGTGTGCATTTTTACCCACCCATGAAATCTCTGTGAGGAAAAAGCTGCTTTGGTGTGTTCATTAATGATTAAGCCAGCTAAGCTCCTATTGGTTGTTGTTGTGAGACTACACCTACAGAAGTTATCAGAGTTTATCCTGATGTGGAGCATATTTATGATTGTATGATTGAAAGTATGGGAGCGATGCAACTCAAACTCAGTTCAAAGCTGGTGAATGAAGATACAGTTGTTCAGAGAAAACACTGGACTTGCCATCGCTCAGACAATCCAGTCTTCTAGAGATCCAGTGTTCAGTAATCAACACTTGGCTGGACCCAGTAAGACAACACGTCAGCTGTTCCTGAACCCAAAGACAGATGGCGGAGGTTCTCCTCCAGTGCAGACGAGGAGAGCATTAGTCACAACAGGTACCACCCGGATGTCCAAAGGACCAAACATATGCCAGGATACAGAAAATAAGATGAAGTGCTGCAAAAGTCAGTCCAGAAAGCTGTAGAAAAAGAGCTCCAACTTTGTCAGCGTGCAAGTGGAGTGGAGGTGTGGAAAGTAAGCGAGAATTCCCGACAGAAACGGGGTCAGCATTTTACCTCCACCATAATCGGTCTCAATTAGATCTTTTTTCTTTCTTTTTTTTATTTCAGTCTGTTATTGTCTGATGTGAAAATGTTGGTGTTTATGGGCTCACACTTTACAGGTTGTCATTATGATGCTGATAGCTCCTGGTTTCAACTACTGACTTAAGTTTTCTAGAAACTTTCCAAAGTTGGACAAACAGTTGATGTTTCGCCTTGAAAACAAACTGATTTTCCTCCTTCGTATCCGTACAGTTTCACTGAGCTACAGATGAGGTTCAGACCTCCAGAGTCCAGCAGAAAGTGGGCTGGTCTTTGTTAATGTCGGAGGCGGACCCAAACGGGTGTAAAGTGTTACAAAACGCTTTGCAGGTTTTCATATTGAATCGTGTTTCAGCTGAGTATTTAAGTTGTGAAATGTACAAATTAAGATGATGACAATAGGATTTCAGGTTTGCTGCATGCCTATTTGACATGCTAATTCATCCTTATTTAACTATGCTAAGGTAAAACCAAAGTTAAACTTTATGGGACCTTTAACAAAAACCAGGACAAAAGTGATAGATTTTTATTAATTTTCATGTATATTTAAAGATACATTATTTAAAGTATTCACATTGGTTCAAATCCTCTGGATGACTCTTTTAAAGCATTATGGTATTCGAAACAGTCCTAAAAAGTGAAAAGAATGGCTACTCAGTTTTAATTTTGTGAAAAGTCTTTACAGAAACATAACCAATAAATGCTGCCACTTTATTTACCTTGACTTGGCCATGCATTTCAGATGTCTGTATTACCATCTGCTCCTCCACAGTGAAGTACATCCGCGAGGTGTCTCCACTCTTCAAGAAACCGTCCCTTGTTGCTGACCTGCCGTGGGATGGCGTCCGCCCACAGTCACCCAGCTTCAGTGGCAGTGAGGACTCGGGGTCACCCAAACACCCCAGCTCTCCCTCCACATCCAGAGACAGGAAAATCATCAGCTTGAAGATGTGCTTCATCACCAGGAATCTCACAATGCCAGATCTAGAGAACAGGTCTGAAATGTGTGGGTGTGTGTGGAGGGAAATAGCTGAGGTTAGGTGGGGTGTGTGATTTATTTCCTGCAGTACCTTGTGATTCCTTCTTTTCCTTAGATTGGAATGTTTCTTTTGTAATACATTAAGAGCCAGAAAAAAGAACATCTTTTGTGTTTGTTGAAATTAACATTAACCCCTAAGGGGTTAACCCCCTCATCCCCTGTATGAACGCCATTTCTTTGCATGTAAAGTCATCTCTCTAACTTCATTTTCAGCCCATAAGCTACAAGTTTCTTTCAACCCCAGCTGACTCCTTATTGCATCAGTATTCAACAATGTGTAAATTAAAACCTTTATATATTAAGTGAAGGTTTTGGTTCACTCAAGAGGCTCCTCTCTTCTCTATTTTGAGCTGCAATTTCTGTGCTCTTTCCAACTCCTTTGAGCCCTGAAAATTAAAATAGCTGCAACATCTTATGGGTTATCTCCCGTAAATGCGCTTGGGAGGAGAGAGGACGCTCGTCGAAACCCCTAAAGGCTCAGACATATAAAAATAGAAAGTAAATCCTCTTTCACTTCTCAATTTTACATACCTGGACATAATGAAATGCAGCTGATGATCCTACCAGGTCTTTAAGCATCATGGGATAATGTGGGTGTGTTGAGGGCGGAGTATGCAGTGAATCCACCTGCTCAAACTTCTAGGTGGTCTGTGATTTATAAAGAGAAACAGCCTGCAGGTGTACGAACACACGGTTTTATAAATCAGGATTTTCTTTGCGTACGTCATGTTTGGTTTTTGTGCTTCAGTGAACTTAGTAAGGATTCTACAGATTTATAAATGAGCCCCCAGATCACCATGCCTCTATCACCATGTTTGACAGTAGATGGTGTATTTGTGTTGATATGTTGTGTGTGATTGTTGTAGCTTTGCATTATTTTCAAGCATTTGTCAAACATCCATAAGTTTAGCTGCGCTGTAAGTGTGCTGCTTCTGTAATCTTGGATCGGAAGCTCTTGATTACATCAGTTTTCAGTATACAGTGAATAAAGAAACATGCAAAAGAAAATTTCATAAAATCTTAACTAGCTGACCTATATACCACTTATTATTTTTTTAAAAAGTTATTCTTAACAGGGGCTACCCAATGACTGTGAAATATGACGTGTAAGGGTCCTCACCAGACGAGTAATTCCGTTCCATTTCATTTCACTTCACCACATTCTTTGCAGGAAGTGCAGAGACTGGTGAGGACCAGGCTAGTAGAACTCACATTTCCAGAGCTTTGCAAATGTGCAACAGCTTCCTCCAGTTATTCCAGACAAAGTCACCACAGTAGTGATCTTGCACTTGATGAAATTATGGGAACATAGCCAGGACTTTTCTGTCAGGTTTAGCACATTGACATTCTTACCCATGTGTCCCTACCCTTACGCTAAATCAGTGCCTTCCGAACCAATGGAAGTTTTCATATTTTTCAAAATCCCCACAATTCAGCTGTAATGACTGGTGCTGACACCTAGAGGAAACCATCTTCACAGTACAGAAGATACCATTTTCGTGGTACCTTGGTAGCCCTTTTTGTTACCATCAGTGCTCACATTATTTAACCATTTTTCTTACATCATCTTACATCTTTAATGTAGGCTGTTGGAGCTCCATTCCCCAGACGGCCAGCACACGGTGGTACTACGATGTAAAGATGGGCCGTCTGCCAACTCCTGGTTCACCGCCATCCACACCAACATCGCTGCCCTGCTGCCACAGACCCTGGCACACATCAACGCCTACCTGGGGGCCTCATCTGTGGCCTCCACACACCCACACCTCAAACACATCGGCTGGTTGGCTGAACAGGTACATTTTGCTGTGTGCTGTCTTATACATGCAACAAATCCTTATACGGGTTTATTCTAAACTTTAAATATTAGATTAAGATGAAAAACAAAGTAGATATACCAGTGGTACACTAATCCAAACTGAAACAATTCAATTAAAGATAGAATAAAAGCAGTTAAACTGGCTCATATTCTAAAATCTAAATAATATTTGATGTTGCTGTGACTTTTCAGATACATTTTTGATGAGAATCAAGATGTTTTTGTTTTATTTAAAGCCATAACCTGTATATTAAAGCTAAACCTAACCTAGGTATCTTTGGGCACGACCCTGAGTCCCACAATGTCCCCATTGCCCCGTCACTAAGAGCCCACAAGCCGGTTTTCTTCATAGTGCCAGACCCAAACCCCAGTAAATGGAAGGGTTGGGTAAGGAAGGGCACCCAACACAAAACAGCAACAACATACTTGTTTAGTACCTTTTTAGCTGTGTCCTTCTCATCCTATGCCTTTCTAAAGCCCCCTGAGTTGCCTTTGTGTGTGAAATGTGCGATACAAATAAACTTGTCTGACCACTGAAGGTGCTTTTACGGTGCATTCACACATACATGCTGCGGTAACTCATGGAGGAGGAAGTCCGACGCTGCGTTGGTTCTTATGTCGGCTAAATTTAAAAAACATTGGCTCGAGCCGGTTCGTTTGCAAGCGACACATCACTGCTGTCCACAGCCACACAAACGCAGTCATGCTAGATTCACCCAGACTCTCTGCCACTTCCTTCCAAATTTTATTTCTGAGATTCTCTGTATGACCACAAACTCCTAATAAATAGGACAGCCAAACACCGATTCCTAATTATTCCTTCAAATTCCTGTAATGAGGTCCAGATGGATACCAACCACTTTAGATCCAGGAATAAGTCCAGCAGTATTTCCATCATGGAAGTAAAAGTGGAGATTGTGGGAGAGTAAATTCCTCTGTGTTCACTTGGACCAGAGATGCAGCACCAACACTGTCTACAAGAAGGGCAGTCATCTGTTAGAGGAGCAACATCAGGACCAGTGACTAAAGAAACTGATAAAGAAGGCTGGTTCTGTTCTGGAGCCTCTGGAGCTGATTGTGCAAAGACGAACAGTTTAAACTGATCACTTAGTTCATTCCATAATCTAACACCCAGAACTGAAACGCATCTTGATTTCACTCTAGTTCTTGTTTTAATATTTTCAATAAATAAATAAATTAATAAAACCACTCAAATTAAAGTGACCCACTCTTAATTTGAGCAGAAGGCTCTTATTTAAAACTCTGAACATAATTTTCAATATTTTAATTTAACACAACATCCTTCAATTTTAAAATGTTATTTTGGATAAATAATTTATCAGTTGATTTATAATATCTAACCTTATTAATTTCTCTAATAGTTGTTTTGTTTTTAATTTAATTAGCATGTCTATACTTGTTTTTCCAGCATTCCCCCATATCTCCACATAATATGAGGAATAGGGCATAATTAAGGCGCAATATACCAAATACAATCCATTTTTGTTTATCAAGTCTTTTGTTTTAAACATTATAGCAACAGATTTTGCCACCCTCTGATTTATAAATGTAGTGTGTGATTTCCAGCTTCCAATCACACCTAAAAAAAGAAAACTAGCTTAATTTACTCAATTTCTTTCCCATTTAAATGTGACAATTGTATTACTGCAGTTTCTATCATATATTTAGATTTATTTTCATTCCGACATAACTTCTTATATTCAAACCACTTTTAACAGAACTAACTATTTTTCTACTGACATCTATAATTCATCCATATTCTTCCCTGAGCCAAATACATCAGTGTCCATCTGCAAATATAATAAACTTCAAACTAGTTGATACTTGAAAAATGTCATTTGCATGAAGCATAAATAACGTTGGTCTCAAGACTGAACCCTGAGGGACTCCACATGTTACCATTTCAAGCTGAGAATTTAGATTATCAATACTTACATACTGGAATCTGTAATTTAAATAGACTTTAACCATAACTGTGTGATACTCCAGAAGCCATAATGTTCACATTTTTACAGCAACTTAATCTGATCAATAGTGTCAAATGTCTTATTCAAATCAGTAAACACCCCAACAGTATTTAGATGTTCATCAACATCTGTTGCTACTTGTTCAACAAATCCCATCACTGCTAAAGATGTTAAGCGATTACTTCTAAATCCATATCGAGGATCATTTAATTTTGTTCAGAAAGGTGTCGAGTCTGTTTTCAAGTATTTTAGAAAATTGAGGTAACAGTAAAACTGGTCTATAATTACATTCTAATTCTCTCTCACCACCTTTGTAAATTGCTACTTTGATCAGGAAAGATACCAGTCGCAAAGGATTTATTACAGATGTAGGTAAATGCTTCAATGATACAGTGGATAGAAGTATACAGCATTACTCTGTTTGCACAGAGTCAGAGATAGACTTCCCTTTGGTGATTTTATTTAATGTGCTAATGAGCGGTAGCTTCCTCTCCTAACTTCCCTCTTTAGTTCCAGCTGGAAGGTGGACGACAGCAGTACAGGCCGGTGGTTATGGCACTGACGGAGAAGGACATCCTGCTGTTTGAGTCGGTGCCGTGGAACAGAGAGTCCTGGTCCATGCCGCTGCTCACACACCCGCTGCTCGCCACCAGGTAAAGACAGCAGGGGTGACGACGTTGTTTAGATATTTAGCTGTTTTTTTGTTGTTGTTGTTTTTTGTTTGTTTTTTTTAGACTAGTCCCTCAACTTCAGAAAGGAGTGTCTCAAGTTTGCACTGAAATTTTTCTTTTCCCTTTTGCCACTTTCTTTGTTTGGATGAGAGGGTTTCCCATTACTATTTTTACTCAATTTCATATTCAAATTGGTCTAGTTCAGTTCAAGTGTTGTGTTCCTGTGCACTTAATGACTTAATGATGGTGTTGCCATGTGCTCGGGGGTCAAGATCTGGGTTTTTTAAGCGCCTAGAGATGACTGGTTGTAAATAGGCGCTATATAAATAAATTGAATTGAATTCATTTCACATCGACTGTGATTCACCAAAAGAATTTGCGTGCAATTGTACGTATGCAAAGTTTCACATTTTACATTTACAACTTTGTGCATATGCAGAGGTTAAGTATGAAACTCAAACAAGTCTTCGTACATTACTGTGTATTGGTGAGATGGGCAGCCAGCAGAAGATGACAAGATTCTCACTAAATGTGACAAAAAAGTGACAGAAATTGTTTAGAAGTTCTTACCCCATCTTTAAAAAAATATTAAGAGACCAGATGAAGACAGAATATCAATTCATTATATTAAGAGTTTACATCACCCGGATTTAAGGTGAGGGTAAGGACAAAATGGAGAAGAATATTGATGTGCTGAGAAAATACAAGAGAAATTCAAGGCTGTGTTCCCATCATTTCGTCAAGGAAAGGATCATCACTGAGCAACACAAGTAGTGATTCTTCTACTTTGACTGGAATAACTGGAGAAAGCCATTGCTTTGCAAAGATTTGCAAAGTTCTGCCCCCTTACGTGATTTTCTGTTGTACTCGGGTTGCCCTTTGATTCATTACACTCATGGGTCAACACAAAAATTACGGAAATGTAATTTCTCCTTCAAGTCAGTTTAAAACCAAACAAAAAGGATGAAACACATGCTTGCAGTCATTCCATGCAGATGAGGAGCTAACGCTACTTCAGCAGGATCTCCTTAGACGCTGTTCGCCGTCTCTGTCTGTCTATGAATGATCCTTGATCGTCTTAAATGCAACCATATTCACTCATGTCTCCCTCTCCAGACTGGTTCACTCAGGCAGTGCCCGAAGCTCTCCCTCCCAAGGTTCAGATCTGGTGTTTGCCACTCGGACCGGCACAGGACGGGGCATTGAATCTCACATTTTCAGAGTGGAGACTCAGTGGGATCTGTCTTCGTGGACGCGAGCCCTGGTGCAGGGGGTGCACGGCGCCGCTGAGCTCATCAAAGAAGTCTCCATTGGTGAGTGAAGGTGCAGGATATTTTCACAAGTGAGGTAGCGCGCGGTGACATCCAGTATTTTTCTATAAAGTTAGCAAGTCCCTGGAAAAAAAAACAACATCTAATTAAACGTGAATCTTTAAGATTCAGGTTATGTGCTTTGACAGTCGCTTGTAAAACAGCAGAATCTCAGTCTAGAAGAAATGGTGGTAAAACCTAGCTCGCCTACTGCTCATAGAGCTCTTTCTTGAGGGAACCAGAGTCATTCAGCCTGGGCTTTCCCCTCTCTTTGTGGACAGAGAGAGAGTTAGGTCCAGAAGTGCAATTACAGTTTTTGCAAGTGTTGCTATATGCACCACTGCAATGGATTTGCAATAAAACAATCCACATGATCAAAATGTAAACTTTCTTTCATGTAAGGAGTTTCACATAAATATGGAATTTACCATTTAGGAGTTACAGCCATTTACAACCAAAAATATTTGGATAATATGATGTTTTTGTAAATATAACAGCAGTTAAAAGCTGCGTCCCAATCCAGCAGCCGCATCCTTCGAAGGCAGCATTTGAAGGCCGATTACATCACAGCGATGCGCTGAAGGCTGTCCCAATTCGAAGGGTCCTTCAAATGCGGCCTACAAATGAGTCCTTCTTTTCCCTGATTTGAAGGACGGGTCCGGTGTATCCTTCACGGCCTGCCCTATCCCAAGATGCATTGTGGGAAAATTCTATAGTAGCCCGGGAACGGAGCTGTGTACGCAAAAAAGAAAAGCCTAAAGCGGTTATGGTAATAGGCTTTTGTCATTCGTGTAGACATTTTTTGTATTTTATTTTGACAGAAATCATCAAGACAGCAAATGAGTCCGTACAGCGGGTCCATAGTTCTTCAACTATTGTTGCTTTTATTAAGCTTTCATTTGCTTCATTAAGATGAGAAAACAGAACAGCTGCCTCTTTGCAGGCGCTGTTGTAGTTCTAAAATTGAAAAAGTAATTAAAAAAATATATAAAAAAATTTCGATCACCATTCTCTCTCCGGTTCAGCGCTGTCACAGTTGCTAGGCAACAGGACGTACGCTGAGGTAAGGGCGGGGGTAAATCTGAAGGCTAGACCGTCCCAATTCACAGCCGCTGACTTCCAGTCTACCCGGCCTTCGGAGGACGCGTTCTACGTAGACTACGTAGGACGGGTCCTCTGAAGGATGCGGCCGCTGGATTGGGACACGATTTACAATAAAACAACGTCCAAACCAGCTCAACATGAAGAAAGGAGCTGTTTCTATGGAAACTGTGGGACTTCTGCTGGGAGCCTGTTCTGTATTGCGCTGTGATTGGCTAACCTGTGTTTTGGGGGCGGGGCTTGCGATACGTCAATTCACAGTTTTGCAGTTTTGTTGTTTTGTTTTTTTTCCAGTTTTTTGAAAGTCATTATTATACAACAGGAATATTAAGTTAAAAAGTCACAATTTTACATCAAAAAATAAACTTTTACAATCAAAATATGCAATTAAAGTCATCATTCTCACTGAATACATTTGTGAATTTTATTCAAAATATTGGCAAAAATGTACTTTTTTTGACAATGTAGACACAAATCTTGATTTTACAGAAAAAAGGGTTTTTAGGATATAAAGTTATGATTTTAAATGTTTCAATTTTGTAAAAGTCAATATTGAAGTTAAAAGTTCATGATTTAGAGATAAATGATGCTGATGTGGCCGTGGTCAGGAGATGGGAGGACCATGCTCCAACAATGCTCGCCTGATTGATGGGTGGTGGTCAGGGATTTAAAGCCTCTCTTCCTGTTTCCAGAGTGTGAAGATCCTGACGTACAGAGAACCACAGAACCCCGAATACCAGGAGTTTGTCACCCACCTGAAGACAGACGCCCAGAGGATGTTCAGCTACAGTGTGGAGGACTCACTGGTGAGACGAGACGAGATGAGCGTGTGTTCTACTGTTTTATTTTAATTTAGAGCAGCTCATCTTATTTTTAGCTCATCAGCTCCCCCTGGAGGTGTGGAGGTTAAGTCACTTTCACAACACTGTCCTAGAGTTCTTGTTTCGTCTCTTACTTGGTTTCATTTTGTCTTCTGCTTCTGCTTTCTTGAGTCTCCCAGTCTCCTCTGCAGTGATGTCGGCCGTAGATGACCTGGGCTCTCATTTACTAAGCACCACGTAGGATCTATACTAAAAGTGTGCGTACGCCCAAAAGCTCAAAATGGAGCACACCAAAAAAAAAAAAATCCCGATTTACTAAACCCAACGTACGCACACCAGCAGCAGTTTTCCTTCATAGATCACAGCTGCACCTCAATGTTTGCTACAAGGCTCCGCCTCCTGTCCTGCCCTCTACACGCCCACATTCAACCATAAATGGTCGATGC
>JBAMYA010113830.1:0-19006 GCA_037176975.1 Arrhamphus sclerolepis
AAGATGGATTCACAGGCGACCAATCCTTGATGAATGTTGCCACAGGAAGGCGGAGCCACTGGAAGCTGGCGACCAATCGGCTGCAAGAGCTGACAGTCAGATCTGCATCGGTAGGTGGATCCACAGAAACAAGACCAATCATCTGCAGGGGCAGACACAGCTGAATCTGCATGAAGGCCCAGGAGGGCCTGGGCCATAACAGTCGCTGACGTTCAGACGTGTTTGACAATTAAAATCACAGCTCATAGTGATTCCGTGATACTGCTGTGGAAAAAACAACATTAACTCACATTCAGGACCAGCGCTGCACCAGCTGAAGCCAGTATCGTATAAAAAAAGTGCATTATAATACAATAAGGGTCTCCCTGTCATGTTCTTAGTGCACGGCACATGAGTAAGTAAGAGTCCGATTTGTTCTTCCTGCGTGTGAAAAACAGCTGGTGCTGAAGCGCTGCAGTTGGGGTAAAAAAAAAAAAGTAACTGCAGCAGTTTGGTGACAGCACTGCTCCTCTGTAGGCTGCATGAAGCATCTTGCTGAAGACATGAAGGAAGTCTCTCCTGGTTAAGTAACAGCTGACGCTGGTACACATCAGACCTTAGGAGGAGGTACTGGTCTCAGAGCCTTGTAGAAAAAAAAAAAAAAAAAAATCAGTTGCAATTAAAGTTATACAAAGATTGTTGTATGTAATGTAAAGTTGGACATTTGCAGTACAAAGAACATAGAGAATTAACATTTCTGCCAGGAAAGTCACTTTTCACTCGTTAAGGTTTTATGGTTCAAAATTTTGTCTTGACCAGCAGCTGGTAATATATATATATATATATATGTATATATATATATATAAGTTTCCAAAAAGCATGCCTCAAATCACATACATCAGCACAGCTTTCTGCTGCTGATGTTATTATTTTATTCTTTTTTTTCCCTCTTTGACTATTATGTAGTCATGATACAGTATATTTACTTGAAAACAATATATTTGGTTGTAATTATGAAATAATTTAAAGCCTGTATTTTAAAGTGGACTTTCCTTGACGATAACGTTTTCTGGATTGTAGCATGAGTCATACGAAAACCTTTATAGTCACCTGATAAACACCCTCTTTCAGTTGTAAGTTTTAACATAGTATGACAAAATATATTTAATATGTTCCCCCCTGACAGGTCTTGAAATGAAATAAATACAATCTCAAATGTCTCTCTGCTGATGTCTTTCCTCTTTGGCATTACATTAACATACCTGAACTCTCCAGGCTGGCCTGCGTTTATGGTACTAGTCACACTGCCTCAGCTAGTGTGACTAGTACCACCTCTTTATTCTTAGGTGAAAAGTTTCCAGTTTTTTTGATGAAATGTTTCTGTTTTTCTAGCCTGGTATTTGTTAAATTAGTACACAGTCTAAGGAATCTAATGCTTCTTTTGGTTGTGTTTTGCATAATTTTGAGACCTGTTAAGGACCAGATGATTTAATTGAATTTAATTCATTAATTTAAAAAATATTTTATCATTTTTCATTTCAGATGTCTACTTTATATTTACAAAATTTATTTTCAGTAACCAGCATTGTAACCACCCGTGCCAAGAACACTAATGCATCCACAGTAAATACCATCAGCAGAGGCTTGGGACTGATAACAAGCCAGATGATTTTTAATATGAAAAAATAAAAATAAAAAATGCAAAACTTTGTTTTGCATTTTTCAATTAAATGTACATTGTTTGGTTTTTATTGACATCTAAAAGGGAAGGCGGCTCAGTGATAGGGAGTTCAGCCATGAACCTGAAGGTTGGTGGTTCGAGCCCTGTCCTGGGTACACCGAAGTGTCCTTGGGCAAGACACTGAATGCCTGATTGCTCCCGGTTGTCAGGCCAGCGCCGTTGTATGGCAGCTCCGTTGACAACCGGTGTGTGAATGAGTGTGTGAATGGGTGAATGCTTACAGTGTAAAGCACTTTAGCGCTGTAGAAATACAGTTGTAAAGCGCTATATAAGTGCAAACCATTTAAAATTATAAGGTTGTATGTTGAAGTCAGAGCTACTTTTATGGCTGTTTTAGTGCCCTCAAATGGTGAAATTTCGATTTATTATTACTATTATCATTATTATTATTATTTTATATCTTTTTTTTTTCTGGCTCTAGTGGCCTTTATTGCACTAACTGGACAGGAAATTGGTTCAGTGAGAGAGGGAGAAGACATGCAAAAAAGGGTCGCAGGCCAGGAGTCAGACCTGCGACCGGTGCAGGAGGACTTCTAGCCTCAGTACATGGGCCACTTGCTCTAACCACTGTGCCACCCTGTGGCCCAAATTTTGCTTTATTATCTTACTTTTTTTCCCCCAAAGAAAGCGCACAAAAACTCAGGATGTGATGGCTTCATTACAATCATACCTGGTCAACTGCACCGATTTTTTCCCCTCATTCTGTCTGGTTTTCTCATTGCTAGATTACATGGTGGTCAGTGTCATGTGAGCTGCGTGTAACGCATCAATTACATCCTAAAAAGTTATTTACCTGACGTGCAGCGATGTAATTCTGGCTCGCAGGTTTAGGCCTGTTCCCTGCTGGAGGTGGTGGAGGTGGAGCTCCTTTGGGCTTTGGTCTTGGAGGCTAAAAGTTTTCAGTGCAGAAGTTAGAAGTCATGCTCAGAAGTCATGAAGTCAGTGCAGAAGTCATGTGCTGAACATCTCACTTATGCCATCTTTGAATAGTGTATCGCAGCATCTTACCTGTCTGGATGGCATGGGCTTACTGACCAACAGCCCTTTGTTAGTCGGAGGACCAGAGCTGCTGAAGTCTGGCTGCTTCCTCTGTGTCTGTGCACTGTTTTAAAAAGAAACATTCAATGTGGAGATCTAAACTTTGCAAACATGACCAAAAACAACAACAACAAAAACGACTTGTGTGATAAAATGTACTTACATAGGCAGCACAGGGTTTTGTCGTTTTTTCCACATGAACCCCACCACACCAAAAATGGCACCCACGACCACAAGAATAACCGCCAATACAATGGCAACAATTATTCCTGCAGGAATGAAGTACAAACACGAGTTTGATTGGGATGCAGCAGTGGCTTATACTCTTCTAATGAACACCTTCTTATGGATCTTACCAGGAGAAAGAGAATTGAAAGCTTCATCCGTTGAGTCACAGTTAGGAGGCAACCACCCAGGCTCACACTGACACTCACTTCTGTGGTTACACACCTGGAGATCACACATTATCACATGCTAAGGGACATTTTTGGTTTGAATACAATGAAGTATAGTGACACAATTAGCTGATTAGAGAGCAGATTCCAATGCTAGAAACTGCAAATATTTTTTGATAACTTCATTCAGACTAAGCTGGATGATTTAATTGATAATTTTGTAATGTTTTTTTTATAGTGATTTACCACAGCCTGCAGAGATAGCTGTGTCAAAATGTACTCACAGCATGGCCTGGGCAATTTGCTGAGCAGTTTATGTTTCTGTAGGCTGTCTTGAGATCCATACACTGATTTTGGCTGCAAACCTTGAAAACACACATAAACACACAGGTGATAGGAAAAAAACAAAAAGAAAAGTGGGAAGCAGCATTTCTAAAAAAGGGGAAAACAATACCTTTCCATCTCCACATTTAGTCCCTTCATCCACCTGGCCATAGTCAGTGGTGTAGTCGTCAAAAAAAGCTGCTTTGCAGTCCCCAATGGTGACCATGCTGCCGTAGTTTGGGTTGTAATTGCCACCATGGCAGAAGAGCTTTCCACACAAAACGTCTCTGCACAGAAAAAGATCAGGTCATTTCTGCTCTTCTACAATCCTAATGATTGTAGATGACTGCAGAGTAAATATCACACTCAGGAGACTCACTCTTGCTGGCAGGGGATGAACTGGGAATTCGAGAGACGTCTGCAGAAGCCAAAGTTGGTTCCTCTGGTGTTCTGGTTGTAGCAACCATGGCGGGCCTCGATGGCACCTGAGCGTGTGACAGTTGGTCTTATGTAGTTTCAGACAGTGGATGATTACCTCATCCATAATGCAGCTGAGATAAGGACACTTACTTTTTCCATAGAGATTGATGCACTGCTCTGGCCGCTGAGGACACTGGCCATTGTAGCAGTATCCCCGACCTCCATCACACAGGAGCCCGTTCACAGCAAACACATCCTCAGGACATGCTGTGCTCTTCCCATCACAGTACTCTGCCAAGTCGCATTCGTCCTGCTTCCTGCGGCACTCCATGGAGCGAGGAGAAATCTGTGTGGAGCACATCCCATCACATTACTTTATAAGCCATATAGAAGGTTTTTAATGTACATAAGAAGATGAATTACAGGAACCCTGCTTGTATCATTGTGATGATAATGGAAAAAAGTCAATCCTCACCCTTCATTATTTCTTATATACCTGAGCTGTTAGCAGCTTATTGAAACCAGACATGGAAACTTCAAAAGATGACACCAGGAAAATGATGGAAAGTCAGAACAATAATGTCAGGTTGTGTTAAAGAAAACAGCTACAATGGTTCACTAATAGATCAGGATCAATACTGTGGCTCATATTCATTTGGTTAGTCATAATTTACATTGTATGTGGTTATATATTTTTTTAATTAGTTTGATAATTTGCAAGTTTCAAATGCTGTTCCCCTCAATAAAATAAAGTAACTTTCTCATCCAAGCTCAGTCTGTACCATTAAGATTTCACCCTCACTACATATTGACAAAGCGTGTTTCTGAGATTCTGGGATCAAAATGCAGTTATGAGTTTAGATATTTGTAATACGTCATATGCCCACTAGGGGGCTGTAGCTGATGTAGAATCTAGGAAGGGTGGGTTCAGGGACAGAGCTAAAGGACATTTAGGACATTAATTGACTCAAACTGACTCACCTTACAGTTGTAACAGCACTCGCCCTCTGCACACTGGGAACCCTCCGTCAGGGTGCAGGTGGTGGCGTTGCAGCACGGGTTGGTGCATTCCTACAAAGACAACATTCAGATGAACTCAGCATGTTGATGTTAGTCCTTACAGCTATTATTCTATCTCAAACCTCAATCAATCATCATTAACATAAACACGCATGTGAATGCATCTGGTTATGACACGGCAGAGCACCTCCTGCCCTGTAGCCAGTTTTGTTCTGAAGGGAAGGTGTGGTAGATGAGGAAACAGATCACAATGCATGCTTACTGCTGAATATAAACATTTCTGAAAACAGGTCTAACATGATTCAGTATTAGAAAACAAATCCCAAACAGTTTTACATATAATTAAATGTTCAGTACTACTTGGGGGATTAAGAATCTTTGATGCTAATAGGGGATTTGTGAAAAAACAAAAGTTGTTAGTCACCAAATGAGATCATGAAGAGTTTGGTCCAGATTTAAAAGCGTCAGTCTGGAATAAGAGTTTGAATGTTTATTTACCTCTACGGTGCCGCAGTCACACTGCTCCCCCTTCTCCAGAAAACCATTCCCACAGACTGCGGGAGCTACCAGAGTCTTGTAATCTGGTTTGTCCAGCATGCAGCTAGGGTTGTGCCGCATCTGATACTTTTCATAACTGTTGGTGCTGCAGCTACTGAATGTACGAGGAACATTCCAGCTGAGGAAAAAAAAAAAAGAAAAACAACTTGTTTTATGTCACTGAACCTTTTAACAAGTCCTCTTTAGACAATGCAATGGATACAGATTTTTAGTATTGTGACTTGCCACTGGAGATTAAACAGAGATCTGTATAATTAAGTACTGGACTGTCACATTAAGCAAGCAACTGCACAGTTTTATGATCTACTTCCAGTAAAACCTCTAGTGTGCAACTGATCTTGCAATGCAACTGGTCAAAGTGCTCACATGATCGTCCTCCACTTGCAACATCCGAGTCTTTTGGTGCACTTATAGTGACTGTTCAGTATTAATGACAACCGCCAGAGCAGTTTTTACCACTTATAATAAACTGCTGAATGTACAGTACTAAGATTTATGGCTGGTTACTGGTGGTATTGCAATGAAAAGATAATCCCTGAAGGCCAAACGCTGTAGCTATCTTTCTTCACAGGCTTCCATTATTAACCTGAGACCTGTGTGAAACTACTGGCAGCACACTTTGAAATGAAAACTTGGTTTGGTGTAACACTGATATATTCCCTGACTGATACAGGGCAGGCATTATTTTGCTTTCATAACCCCCCCATCATCTTCCACATAATCATCATGAATCAGTCAGAGAATTGACTTTATCATGCTTGTTGTTATGCTAGTTTTTCACAAAGTAGTGATTAAGGGTGTTGGATCAAATGCATGGTCAGATGTTTTGTTTTCAAGTCCCTTGAAGGCATTAATCACATTTCAAACTTGTGTTTAAAGAATTTGGATGATTTTTATTACCCTCAGATGTTTAGGATATTTAATAAGCTCTTTGAGTGGCTTCATGTTGATGTTCAAATCTTTATCAATGTGTCTAAAATATTTAAAATTACTGTGAAAACACGTTAAATGCAGTTTTTCCAAAAATTTTTCCAGTCATGCTTTTTCTAAATTAAACTAAAATAAAATGTTTTACATTGATTGATGATGATAAAAGAGGCATAGAGGATCCAGTCACACCAGAACCATATTCAAGCAAAGCATCCTGACAGAACCAGCGACTGGTTTACTGTCACAGACCCGTATACCTGATGTCCGAGTTCTATCTTACCTGAGGGCTGCAGCCATGATGCAGCTCTTCCCTGAACAGGCACATGCACTAGAGTCATCATGGTCCATACCCAGATTATGACCCATCTCATGAGCCAGCGTTGCTCCCACTGCGATAGCATGGTTATTGTGGTCCTACAGTTATAGGAAACAAGAGTGGAGATTAATTGACAATTATCAGCATATAAAAAGATTTAAACCAAACAGGCACCAAAGTTGCACTTCCTACACGTAACCAAACATTTAAAGGGGAACTTAACTTATGGAGAGGTGCAGATGCTGAGAAACAGAGCTGCTTTAGTTTTGAGCTTGTGGTCTTGTTTATGTTTTGATTAGGCTAACGTGACTTGGTGCGCTTACAAACACAATGCAGTCCTGTTGATGTCAAGCAGGCAGTGTTTAACATTTGTTTCTGACATCTTGATGATGATGCTAGTCAAGAAGACAAGGGATCTCTAAGGTAGTTTTAGAGTAAAGATTAGATGCTTGAGTATTTAAAATTACTGTATCCAATCATGTAAGTACGCGTCATTCAAAGCCTGAAATTTGAAGCACATACTGAATGCAGACAAGCAATGGATTTACTAATCTGTAAGATTTGACATGTACAAAGAAGGTATTTCCAATGTATGTAGATTTTAAGATATTTCCCTCCTGAACTGAATACTTTGTGCAAAAGGGAGAGCAATGGACATTTTCACCAATATCATTGCTCTCGTGACCATCTCACCTGTACGACTCCGACTGAATTACCAGAGCAGAGAGTCCCAATGAAAGCAAGACCCACAGTCGCTCCATCAAAGTCAATACCACTGGAAGACAAGATGGCATGTCATTTAAAAACATAATTCTCATCTGCCTAATTAAAATAACATAGTGTCTAATTTGTTTAAATTATAGATATATTTGGAATTATGAAAAACATGAAAAGAGGGAGTAGTTTTGTGGGTTTTACTTTGAAAGGGTGACAACTTTATCTTTTTGACCAATAAGGCAATGATTTGATTATGACACACACTTGCCCTCTTCCTCATGATAGTTGTAACAAAGGCCATCATTTAAACAGTCTGCATTCTACTGTTCCTGCTATTTCACCATTAACACAAAATCTTCTTTGCACGTCTCATGCTGTCAGTCATGGTCTGATATGCAAATCCATGTGAGTTACGCAAGTGCGATGTAGAAACCTAAACTGTTTAGAACATGAAGATCTGACACGAGGAAGTGGACGAACTTTTGAAACAATCCATAAGAGTTGGGAAACACAGAGGCTGGATTAGGGGGAGGTATAAAAGCAATTTAAATATGAACAAAGATCTGTCTCCTATATCCTGTATTGATTGATTGATTTATGGTTTGAAACTGAGGTTAGTCAGACCTGATGAGATGTGCATTGTCATGTTTTTTCCTTTTCATTAGGTCAGTATTCCTCCACTTCATGAAAGCATCTAGGCTGGCCCCTGCTGGGGTGGACACGGTGATTAAGTCATTGTCTGACCAGATTTCCAGACCCACCAGAGCAATGAAGGTCCTCAGAGGCTTATACGCCTGCATTTGAAAAAAAATGAAAACACCAAAAAGCACATCAGAACATCAGAGCGTAACAAGATGCCGATGGGTCATTCAGCTACTATCAGTTGGTCACTTCAAGTTTAAGGACAATTTGTTCTGTGGAATTACCCCATGAAAATAAAATGAAACTTTCACTCACCATATTGACAAAGTTGACAATTTCAAATATCCTATTTCTCAGGTCCTTCGTGTTTCTTTTCATCTTTACGTACTGCAACAATATTGTGAGATCAGAGCACAGTCACTTCCTGTTTCTTAATCAGGGTCATTTAGGGACAACAGATATCTAAAGTTGTGGGGCAGCTGTGGCTCCGATACAGACGTTATTCACTAATCAGCAGGCTGATATTTTGATCCCCAACTACTCTATGTGTCAAAATGTGCATTGTCAAAGCATTTTTCACAATGAAATTAAAAATTCAGTGTATAGAATAAGAAGTATTATGTAAATGTGTGTGTTTTTGAGTGTGTGTGTGCACACATAGATGAATGAAAACCATGTGCTGTAATTTGCAGAATGTAGCCAAGATCCAAAAGTACTTTTTAATCCTCAACCTAAGAGAGAATACAAACACGTTCATCTGAGTGCCCTGAGATGACCTTTGTTCTTCTTTAGAAATTATCCCCTCACAATTATATACTCTGGTATATTAATATGAATATATGTCTATATCTATCTATCTATGTGTGTGTATATATATATATATATATATGTATATATATATAATTTTTAATACATACTGCATATAAATTGCATTAAAAGTGACAGTGAACATGAAAGGACATTTATGAAATCTTACCTCACGGTTATCAGCAACAAGGTAGAGTTCAATAAATTTCTGCTGCTGGACAATAGTATTACCCTGAAGGACAGAAAATAAGTTAATTTGATGCCCCACATTTTGTTTCAGATGGCCTGACAATATTAGGGTGCAGGGTGATGGCTACTTGCCGCTGATCTGGAACGGCTCCGGCTTGTTGGGGGTTCAAAGTCAACACTCCAGTTGGTGTTGGTGACTCCACATACTGCAGGTGTGGAGTTGTTGTCATTAAATGACATCACTGCATGATCCCCACCATCATCACCAGTCAGGGGCTCAATCAGGTACCGCTGGGCAGATGTTCTGAAATAACCCCTAAACCAAGAATATGTGAGTCCTGTGTCAGTGAGCAGCTTCAGAAATTGTTTCTTTTTCTTCTTTATCATCTTTTTTTTAAATCCTGACCAGTGTCAGCTTACCATTTAACATTGTTATTTGTATCCATCTGGAGTCTTTTATAAAAATGTTGTTATAAAGTTGTGCCAGTGTGAGGAAAGCATTTGTCAGAGAAGGGAAAAAGATTTAAGATGTGGTGGCCAGCAAAGCAGAACTGATAGGAGTGTGAATTTGTGATTGTTGCTCTGTAATTTTTACTCCTACTTTGGAGCTCATTAATTATTAAGGTCGTGGGGAGCCAACGAGATCACTCTATCCTTGTAGAGCATCTCTAAGAAGGCTTAATGTGATGAATGTTACCTGTTTGCTCTGTTTGGTTATAGCACTAACCAATTGCATGCAGAGGCAGTTTGAGAGGCAACAGTTGGTCCCATCTCAGGATGACAAGACCCTGTGGCTTATTTTGAGACCCTACATCTGTGCAGACGTTGGTCTGACCTATCAGGTTACTGCCAACAACATTGCTATATGAAATATTTATTTACTTTTGTTGCTTCTCAAGTGAAAAAACAAAGCATTTAGTTAGATTTAATTTTGTGCTCTTATTGGGATCTTCAGGAACCATATGAGCCCTTTACAGACAGGGGTTTTAGAAAAGTCATCGTTAAATGGCCCCTCTTGCAGCCTTAATTCACACAGAATGAATGACAGCAGCACAGAGCTACATGAGCGTAAGATCACAGACAACATGCCAACAGCCTGGAATCATCAGAGAACGACAAACAAAACTGTCCTGCTGTTCTGCCTCAAGGCTATACACACAAGCAGTGGCTAAACAATAGCCGCAATTGTGTGTAGGTGTCTGTGTGTAAGGGGCTATTGTTGAATGGAAAACTATCTCTATTGATTTCAGCTGCTTTTGACGACCCATCCAAAGGAGGCTGGAGCCTTTCTGAGTTATATTCCTTTATGGATTATTTAGATTCACCAATCATTGTAACATGAATGTATATGAACTTGGGGAGGAAGCTGAACCATTACCAGACTTTGAACATCCATAAGGTCTCTGGTTTAAGTCTTGGCTCAGCTCTTTCTGTATGGAGTTTGCACATTCTCCAGCTTCCTCCCACTGTTCACAAAACATGCATGTCAGGTTTCTTGGCGCTCCTAGATGACCTGTAAGAGTCAGTGGCTTGTTTGACTTTGTTTGGCCTTGTAATGGACTGTCCACACTGTTACCCTGCCTCTCAACTACAAAACCGATAACTGGGAAAGACTCCAGAAACCTGTGACCATGAACAGGATGAATCTGCGACAGAAAACCGATAGATGGATGAACGATGGGCCAAGAATACTGTAGAGTTGGATAGTGAATGGATCTTGTCATTAGAAAATCAGATGGTAGGATACGGCATCATGTGATGCTCAGAGAATGACACACAAGTGCAACACTAATGGAGTTATGACGTTTGTTTTCATGTAGATCCACAATTATGTTGCTGAAGACAGAAGGCACAGTGAACACAACAAATTTGAACAATAAACAAGCAATTGAAACACAACATTTTATAGGTTCTGAGACATCAGGGATTAATGGACATGATATAGTCAGAACTGAGCATTCATCCAAAAGCAACATGTGATAAGAACAAGCTGAAAAAAGCATACTGTAAGGCCTCACCTGAGTCCATCACAAGTGCTGATGCTAACAGATGATTCGCTGTCATTCACAATCTTTCCGTGGTAGTAGCAGTGATCCTGGAAAAGACAAGCAATAACAGAGAATCTAATTAATCTTTTCAATCTGTTTTCTAGCATTTACATTTATGTCACAGTAAAAGAGATTTACATGCCATTTGGTGTTAAATAAAAACACACTTCCTTCATTTTGAGTCATACATGGAAGTGAAAATTGCTTAGAAAGCAAATACTAACAATGTCATTTGGAATTGTGGTGACTCTAGTTCCATCGTCTCGGTAGTGAGTCTCTGTGTAGTCACTGGTGAGCAGTTCACTGGAAATGGAAATATGAGAATGAATGCATGTGATAATTACTTCATTTACTTGCAAGAGACTGAAAGAAAAAACAAGCAAACCAAAAAACAATTTCATCAAAATCCTGTTAATATATAGATATGTACACATCCTCCTCTTTTCTTCTTGCCTTCAGCAGCACTGTTATGAGCCAGGTCCAGTTCAAATGGTTTTTTTTTCTCTTGCTCTCTCTCTTAATTTCTCTCTATATTTAATTATATTCCGAATACTTATTGCTCTTGGGGCACGCTCTTTGTCTCTGAAAAGCACCTTGAGATAATTTGTTTTGTAACAGATGCTAAAATAAAATAAAATTTAATTGAGGATGTAAGGAGGATGTAAAAGCACTTAAATTTAAGAAAGCCAAGAGAAGGAACAAAGAAGTGAAAACAGGAAGTTGCAATAAAAACTTCCATATTAGAAGCTGCTTTTCCCTCAGACGTTAGCGTCTACTGGATGACACGATGAGAGAACTTACACATTCTTTTCTAGCTGCATTTCAATGTCTTTTCCTCCTATGGTCATTGCATATTTAAGTGTCTCTGGTCTCAGATGCTGTTGGAAAAATAAAAAGAAGAAGGTTGTTTCATATTTATTCTTATTTTACATTTCATATTTCTGGACTCAAAATAACATTTGTGAGTGCACGACCCCACCATGGATCTTTGCAATAAATGTACCTCTGCATGTCTTTTTCTCACTGTGTGAAGTCTGACAGGTCGAACTACCTCGTAGTCCTTTCCGTGTTCAAAGTCATGGCTGTGGCCCTCTGTGGACACATGACACAAAAGGCGAGTAAGAAGAAGGAAAACTTCCTGTTTCGGTCAGTTAAATGTTTTAGCAATGCCTTCCAATATCGTTTGGGAGGCCAGAAATTAAGAGCAGCACAAATGTAATCACACAACTTGCTGACCAAAAATATTCGTTCCCAACCTGCTCCCCGTGATGTTTTGCATTATTCATTAGAATATCAGTCGCTTTTGTTGCTCAAAGTAACAAAAAAATTATAGTACATCTGCATAAATATTTGTACAGCACCTTAAGCCTTTTATGTGTTCTGAGCATAACAGTTAATATTTTTGGAAATAATCAGAGAATTAAGCAGGAATGTGAACAGAAAGGTCCTCAGAGCAGTTGCATCTGCCTAGATGCAAAGAAGATAGATGTCGCCACAGTGGCACCTCCCACTATTTGTGTATTCCCATGTTTGGAGGTTCAGGTTCAGCAGCTTGGCCACTACATTTTGAATCTCATGAAACGTCACAAGTGACAAGTAAAGTAGAATCTTGTGAATCACACTTTCTAAAAATGGACCACAAAGAGATAGTCAGTGCTACCATGCATAAGATGGGAAACTGGTGTCTGACTATTTAGAATTTCACACCAGCTGGTGATGATTTCAACTAGTGTCATGTCCATCTTTTACAGCCGGTCTATGCTTCTAACATGCATGATCTTCTGGAGGATTATTTAAATATAACTTATTCTCCACAGATTTACAATAGTAACTATTTTAGCTCATGTCCCATTCCCATTTTTAGTGAACACTTTAATCAAATATAAAAAAAAAAAAATGCAGAGATGTTGTTAAAGGAAAGACTGAAGTAGCTTAATCTCTGATTTAAATGAACAAAGTCAAAACTTAGACCCTTCAAACTCTTACTTCTATCTGTCTCAGGGAATCAGGTGTAGCGTTTCTATCACAGAAGCTATTTAGATGAATGATGCCTCTTTTTTTCATTTGAGGAAAACTTACAAGTTCATTCTCTCCTGGCTGAAAAATGGCAACATATGTGCGGAGTTGAGAAACCAAAACCCGTATCTCTGGGTTTGCTTTTATCATTCAAACCTGCTTGCTGAATACCTCCTTATGGAGCCCCAACCCTGACGTTGCTCTGTGGTGCATGCAGAGCTGCAATGCAGGGATTTAAGATAAAAACAAAACAAAACAAAAAAACAACAACAATACCCACAATATTCCCACTGATGAAAGTACAGACTAGTGACTGCAGTTTTACAGACTGGACACTTGAAATGGAGAAGAGAAAAAGCAGTGGAAGAGATGAACAGCGCCATACTTCACCTCACATCATTTATAACAACTTGAAAGATTAGTGTAGACATGCCTTCAAGCATTCAGGTATTTCTGACACAGACTCAGATACTTGTGCAACTATCCTGTACAGTAATTATAGGATCCTATTTTGTCTTTGTTTTGCAATCCATGACACATTTATTATTAAGTGTACACAGTTTCAGTGCAGTACCTGCAACCCTTTCATACAAACTTGCCATCAGAAAAGTCATTCTCTGAAAACCTCATTAGCTTTGCTTTATAAAACTGATGCAATTATACAATACAACTGTCAATAATTTAAGCTCTGATGTTTTTTTGTTTTTTTTTATGTACAGTTCAGCGTACATTGTGTAGTTGTTCGGTATCTGCTTCTTTGTCATTAAAGCTGGCAGACAAAATTCAAGAGTGATCAATTACTTCTACTTTATTTGTTGTTAAAAAATAAATAAACTGAGTAACTTTATGTGCTAGACTTTAAATTGGTGAAACAAATATCATTTAACAAAGAGCCGAAATTGAAAAACAAATCTTCCAGTAAAGATGAGATACATGTTTAAAGGCAGGGTGTGCGTTGGTTGTTAACATGTTTTTGTTGTTTTTTGTTGTTGTTTTCCCCCAAATATAGGTCATATTATAATAAAACATTAATTGATGTTTACTAGAATAATATCATGTATATAATAATGTTGTCCCACCTTTTTTGGGTAGGAAATGGAGTATTTGTTGGACAGATCGATAGAAGTGCTACTACTACAGTTAAGTACTGAAATGGATTTAATTGGATTATAATTGGTTTGTTAGTAGTATGTGGTAAGAATCCATACAATTGGGTTATAGCAAATTAGATTTCATTTGTTTAAAATCATTTGGACTCAATTGCAATACAACTTGTCTTGAGGGTGCCTTGAGATGACTTTTTGTGGGTTTGTGTCATATAAATAAACTGAAATTAATTTAATAGTTCATAGTACTATTCAGCTGAAAGTAGTGAATGAAAATATGAAGACATCACATTTAAACCTCAGAATCAGAGCACCTGCAACATTAAGGTTTTTCTGCATATCAGAAGGAAATCCCCCAAAAACTCTGTAATTCCCAGTCAAGGCTCTTTTAAAGACAACGACTAACTTCCTCTTGGACATGGTTACCTGTCAGCCTGCCACACTGGAGCACCTCAGAGGGTGGTGGTTTTGTTGTGATCGAAAGTCCACTTCCTACAGTGTGTCAGTCTTTCTTGTGCTATTCATCACGTGAGGCTTTATTAGATGGTAACAAATGTTCTTACTAACTAAATACAACAATTGGGTCCCCAGTGTTTAACAGAACTTCACAACAGCCAAAATAAATAGCAAACTCCACTTAATCACGTGTTGTACAAATGTAGTCACGAACAAGGCAAATGACTCAGTTTTGTTGGCAGAGACAGATATCATTCATATTAGTGAAACTTGTAACACATTTAAAGCCCTACCTGATAATCAGGAATAGAAACCTGTAATTCAAACTGCTTGGAATAGGCTTTATTTATTAATTACCCACTGTTATAAATTAGGTAACAGTATCTGGTGACTCACCCGAAGGCTTGAGCGAAGTGTTTAGGAAGACGACCCACAGCAGGAGAGTTCGAGTCATTGTCCAAGTGCAGACAGTCAGTGTAACAGACCACAGAGTCCTCTGATCAGGCTTTATAGGTCACCTGCATGTTGTGCTATTGTTCCTGTGAGGCCACACCTTCGCTCGCCCTCACGGACCTGTCACAGCCACTTCCTCATTGACAGCAGCCTCTCGCTACACTCTCAAACCAGTCCGCACATGCCTCTGCCTCTCTGAAAGAATTCAGGAAAAATACCACAGAGTGCTTCTCTTTTATTCAGCCACATATCAACACAGCCTCCCTCTGCATGCATCAACAGTCCCGTAGACAAAAATATCATTTATCAATTCCCTCAGTTGACTTTTTTCAGTTTCTTCTCTTCTGTTTCTGTTAAAGTCATAAATAATAAATTTGACTCATACAATCTTGTGGCTGACTTAAACAAGACTTACGTTTAATGGTAATTTCCACTTACGTCACACTGCACATCAAAATGTTTTGTAATGTTTGCCAAATATAGGAACTTTAACTGTACCAAACTCCATTAGCTGCCTCTGTCCCTCACCCACTGAGAAGATGCTTGAAGTCACAGCAGAGTCAAAGCGCCTAAAGACAATAAGGCCAATGTGCCAGCTGACTGGGACACTTCAGGACACGGGGTCAGAACTGTGTGACGGTGTCATAAAGACGCAGTGTCAGCTGTAATGTATTATCTTCAGTATAAGACATGAGTGATTCAAGGGTGAATCATCTGGGAACTTCACACGAGAAACAGATTTGTTGAAACAGGATGATTGATATATAAAGTTTGGCCATAAATATTCAGTTTTGCAATTTTTAAAATATCCATTCACGAGGATACGTGTGAGGGTGTGACCTCACTGAACAATTGTCTCTCTGTTTTTAGGAGCACCTCTGCTCTCTAACTGAAAGTCAAAACATGGCTTCTCTGGTTGAAAAGACTTCCTGAACATGAAGTCATGTCCTTATAAGTCTCAGCCCTGCTCAATCTATTACATGTGTGATTCTACTCATGAACATTTATGGTATAGAAATTAGAACTTATTAATCGGAAGATTGGTTTTGTTTCATCCTCATCAAATATAACATCTAATTTTTACATCTGATGTTAAATGAGAGATCAGTATCAGTCAACTCATCTCTTCAGTGAGAAAATGAAAACTTTAAAATAAGAAGGCCTCACCCTTGACATATTTAACTTACCCTGGTGCTTGTTATCTTACTTATCTCTGGAGTTTTTGGAATCACAATTAAACTACAGAATTAAATGTTTTAAGTGAATTTAGCAGTGTTGGTTAAATGTTGTAACTCGTGCATGTGTGTTGGTTTCCTAAGAATGAATCACTTACATTTTTTTTTTCTTGGATGACATTGACTTAATGAACAAGACTAGCCAGCAACTGATGACTTTAATGTTAGCCGTTAACACAGGACACCTTATGCAAACAATACAGTCCAACTCATGATAGTTGTGTCTTACATGTTGGGTTGATTACGTGACTGAAGTGTTTGTGTATGAATGTATTTTTGCCTTTTTTAAGCCCCAAATGTAGATTTGATGCTTCACCTTCAGAAGCCAAAAACTAAGTTAAGTCCACCTTTGCATGTGCCTCATGTTGTCATATTCTACAATTCTAATCAGAAAAAAAGCTTCGACAATGTGGGAAAAAGGGAGAGAGAGCAATAACACCATGCTATTTGCCATTTCAACTGTTACTTTGTGCCCTTTTTCCTGCTACTACATCTTAAGGTGTGCAGCAGTACAGGGATGTCATAGTATTTTCTACCGCCTACAGCTGCTATAAAATGCAGCTGCCCGCCTTCTTACTGGCAATCGTAAGCATGACCACATATCCCCTGCCCTAGCTGAACTTCACTGGCTCCCTGTTGCTTTTAGAATAGATTTTAAAATTTTATTGTTTTTTTTTTTAAGGCATATAATGGCCTGCCCCTCCCCAATATCTGACTGAGCTCCTCAATACCCACAATCCTGCCAGGTCATTGTGATCCTCCAATCAGCTGCTACTGGCCGTCCCTAAAACACGACTGAAGACCAAAGGTGATACAGCCTTTGCGGCGGCGGCCCCTAGACTCAGGAATAACCTGCCCTTTCACGTTCAATCTGCAGGATCAGTTGAGGTTTTTAAATCAGCTCTAAAAGCACACTTTTTCTCCCTGACTTTGATTAGTTTTAGTGGATTTTGGCAAAATTTTATTCCAAAACCTTTTTTTTATTTCTTTTAATTTAACTATGTTATTCTTATTTTTATTTCATTGTATTCTTGTATTTTTGTGTTTATCTTATCTTATTTTATGTATGCCTTAATATGGGTCACTTATCATTCTGCTGTTTCAATCTGTACAGCACTTTGGTCAGCCTTGGTTGTTTAAAACTGTGCTCTATAAATAAAATTTGAGCTGAGTATTTTCTGTTTCAAAACTCCCCACACACCCTCTACTGGGGACAGGGTAGGACCACAGGCAGACCAGTCCAGTAACTTTTTTTTCTGCAGCATGCCTTTGTGAATGTGGCCTTGTATTGTTTGCTTGATAAAAGTGAGGGCATCTACAGTAAAGATGCTGTGATGAGGGCAGCATACGTTGCTCTTGAATTTCCATTTATTTTTAAGCCTAAATGATGTCATTACAGAAGTACAAACAACTTACACATGTTACCCATACAAACCAAGCAGTCACAGACGCTGGTTTAAGATGCTTAAAGACTTAGATTTGTGTGACCACAGAACATGTTTCCTTCATGTGATGATCCATCCTGATGCCTCTGAGCCCAGAGATGTTGAAACCACCTGAGGACAAAGTACATATTGGTCTGCTAAGAAGCATTTGTGAGTATGTGTCCCTCCTGTAGGCCCACCACCCACAGGAGTGGCCATAGGAGTAAGGAGCAATGTGGGCTGGGCACTAGTACTGGAAAGCATCCTTTAGTTTAATTTGTGTGAGGACTATTGAAGTTTTTCCTGAATATCACCAGGAGGAGGCCTTGGCTGTGGTGTGGACGTCAGCTGGCCCTGATCTGGGCGTTTTCCCCGTGGTGACACCCTCATTGGTCATTGGTGGGGTGGCTTCAGCTGTGGACAGATCCCCAAGATATCATTCCTCACCTCAGCATCAGGCCAGATGTTTATGTTTTATATCTTCAATGTGTATGTTGGGGGTGTATGTGTGCTGTGTGGGTATGAATATAAGGATGCGTGTGAAAATGATCTGATTTTGTGAGTTTCTATGTTATTGTTGATTTTATATGTTATTGTTGGTTTTATTATGAAAAGCACTTTGCGTTACTGTGGTATGAAAAGTGCTAGATAAATAAAGATTTGATTGATTGATTGATTGAGCCTGTCTACAGTCTTGTAGACAGGTGCGTGCTTGTTTCCTTAGATGATGATGAAAAATTGCCAATTCTGCCACTGCAAAACTTTTTTTACTCAGGAATTTATCACATTTTTCTTTCCTAAGTACAACTGTTTGAATTAGTGGACCAACACTTCCTTCACAGCTTTAGTTCATAGCTGTGAAATAAACCAATCAGGAGGCCTCCTCTGCAGCAACAATCAAACAGATCAGGCTGTGAAGAACTAAATTTCTTTTAGTGCGTTTTTGTGTCTTATTTAAATAAATAATGGAATTAATGTTTTCATTTTTCAGTGTAAATTAACACAATCACAGACAATGTCAATGCCGGTGTGAATGTTGCAACCTCTCACTTCCGTTATCTTATTAGTACTCATCAGTATGGTGAATAAAGTATGAAAACACAGAAGTACTATTTGGTGAACACTTACATCACACAAATGGCTTTTGTGAGATCTGTTTTAAGGTGACAAATCCTGAGAGAGTGAGACAAGT